>NW_025554605.1:0-5000 GCF_020424385.1 Procambarus clarkii
AAGCACACGTCGGTGCCTGTATTAGCCTCTGAGAACTCCAAGATGACAGAAGATGCCACCTAAGAATGTCTAGATGCTTGGAAAAGCAGCCTCGCCAAGAACCTGTAAAAAGTAAGACGTCCTGAGACAGTTGATTGAGGTGAAGGAGCTGGCTGTCCTCAGCTAACGCTGGATCAACTGGCTTGGCATTGCCTCAGCATATTGCTTGCTATGTGGCCTCGTATGCTTGAAAGAAATGATTGATATTAACTAGCAGAGTTTTATATTCAGAGAAGACCAGGGTAAATACTGGTCTGGAAATAATCTTGTCGATTTCTGGAACACTTGGCCCAGACAACACAATAGACGCTAAGTCACTAGGTTGTTTCATGCGTAGGTTAGACACACACATAGAGTGTTATGGGTGGGTTATATACATAAGCTGCCTGGCCTGGGCCCCGGGTGGGCCGAAGCGTGCTGCCTCTCTAACTGAGACAATCAGGAAACAGATGTAACAAGTAATAACAGTTGTGAACCAGATGGCCGTTATTGGTTTCCAATATAATGTATCACGTTTTATCAAAGCTTGTATCAGATGTTGCCTCTCGTGTAACTCTGTCACAGTTTGTGTTTGTTTTGCTTAACTATGAATTTATGTTAGGCATTTTTGTTATATTTTAAGCAGTAATATCGGACAAATTGTCAACGTGAAAGATATTTATATGTACTTTGGGATCGTATGAATGTATAAATTAGTTATTTTGAGTGAATTACTAAATCTTCTACTCTGCACTTAATTAAGATATATTGAGACGAGGCGAATCTTCCTTCTCAGAAATAAACGTGTTAACTTTTACACTTGACACATAAAGCTTCGAAGTTGTATTAATTTCATAAAGGTGAAGGGACTCAATTTAATGTAGTCTTGTGGTCATACATCATAATCAATTCTGCTATGATTACAATGATAAAGAAAACTATTAATTATTGATATTTTTCATTATTCACGATTGCCGTATTCCAGAGTAAGTCATTAAGACATTTATCACAGAGTACGCTAGTGAAGGTGTCGCCAGAGTGTTGTTCCACTCCTCCTTCATACCTCCTGTCCATCCTTGTGGCCTGGACGGTAGAGAGACCTGCTTCTTGCAGGTCAGCGTTCAGTTCCCGATCGTCCAAGTGGTTGGGACCATTCCTTACCTCCCACTCTCGATCTATTATGAATCTTTATCCTCATCCCTTTCAAGAGCTAATACACCTGCTTGTGTTCCACTACCCCTTAATACACCTGCTTGTGTTCCACTACTTAATACACCTGCTTGTGTTCCACTACTTAATACACCTGCTTGTGTTCCACTACTTAATACACCTGCTTGTGTTCCACTATTTCTTGAGACTACTGTATTGCGTTAACCATCAGCACACCGGATTGTGTTGTATTTCGCATTAATACAACCGCTTGTATTGCACAGAATATTACTGCTTGTATTCCACTCCCCTTAATACAACTGCTTGTTGTTACCCCTAAATACAACTGCTGTGTCTGGCTAATTTTCGTAAAAGATTATGTAAGCGCTGGAACACATCGAGGACATGCTCAGTGTTGCGTGGATGCCCTAACGTGTGCCGGATGCTTCAACAAGAAAACACCGAAAAACATGTTTTGATTAAAATTTTGTGTTGAATTTTTATTTTTTATTTTTTTTTACGAGTTTATTCTGACAAGAGGTGAAAATAAGCCAATGTTTTTAACTTTTCCTTTTTGTAGTGTTCAAGTTTAAATATAAAAAGGAGAAATATAAAAAGAAAAAAAGGATCAACAGCTACTGATTAAAACGTTCTTTACCAGTTAGATTATAATGATATAGTTTATATGATAAGGTACTTGTGCTGGCCTTGTTCCTTGTAGGACCTGTGGTCGATGCCAGATGTTGTTGGGCGCTGTTCCTTTCACTTCGTACTCGTGTCCCGGCTCTTAGTCTATCTTGTATCCTTTCTTATAGTCGTAGTGGCTTAGTGCTTTCTTCTTCTGATGACCTTACCTGCTTATCATGTCTTATCTGTTGTGCAGCGATAAATGGTCTCATAAATTCATAAGTATAGTTCCATGATTAAAAAAAAATAGTGATTTTGGGAACTGTATAAATTTGTAAGTGTCCTTGTTGTTGTCCCTCAAGTTCCTCTCCTTTATGCCCCTCATTCACTCACATCTGACTCTCGCTCATACTTGAATCTGACTCACCCTTGAGTGAGACTCATTAGTGACTACTGCAGATAGGTGCCAGCCTACATATACAGTTACACAACACACGCACAATCCGTTCTGTTATCTCCTGCGTCACATGTTTCTACGGACTCCACCTATCCGTTGACAATGGGACGTATTAATAAACATGAAAGCACCGAAATATTTCATCGGCCTCGATAGGGTAGGTGGTTGCTTAGGTTCACACGTTTCTGGTTAGGACAAACAGTTGTATTTTTTGACGGAGTGGCAGATTGAGAGAAAGGTTCTGCTGCTAATTCAATAATCTTGCCTCTGTTTCTCCTCAATGACAGTTTGCTTCCATTTCCTCCAATTTCTATTTGCAGGGTTAAGCTTCAGCACTTTGCCCCTGGCTCTAAAGTTTAAATATAGGTGTTCATCACACTATTGTACTTTTAAGGGGAGGGGAGACTTGTGTGTCTGTTTTCATGGGTGAGTATGTGAGTGTGATTGTGTCATATATATATTGCGTACTGCAGTATATATATATATATATATATATATATATATATATATATATATATATATATATATATATATATATATATATATATATATATATATATATATATATATATATATATATACAGACAGTGAGTCAGTCGCATACAGACACAGAGACAAACAGGCAGGCAGAGTGAGAGACATACAAACACACAGACATACATATAGACAGAGAGAGATCAGACTCTTTCCGTCTTATTCTAGTCGGAGGGCTCGAAAATGAATTTTATCTCTCTGATGACGTTTTCAGAGTCCTATTTTCGCAGATCTTTTCATACTTGCAATGTTTTTATGGTAGACAGTAAAAGGAAAATATTGGTAATATATTCGAATACGACTAAAACCAGCATCCTTCCTGCTCATCTCAAAGCCAGCATCCCACCTGCTCATCTCAAAGCCAGCATCCCTCCTGCTCATCTCAAAGCCAGCATCCCTCCTGCTCATCTCAAAGCCAGCATCCCGCATGTCAGCATGTCTGATAACTAAGACATGAGGTATCCCTATCGTGGATGCCTTGTAACACATCCATATGTATCCTTATCAAGAATAACTGAAAATACTATCGTAAGGAATCATTATCAAGGATATCTGATAACACAACCAAACAGAATCTTTATCACAGATAGATACACAGTAAAACAACCAATGACCAAACAAGATTACCAGTTAAGTAAGCAAGCAATCAGGTGAAGGTGTTGTTGCTTGCCCGATTAGTCCAGTGATTTACAAGACTGAGTGGCTTGTTTTACAAGATTGAGTGAGTCCTGTAATTTACAAGATTGTGTGAGTCCTGTGATTTACAAGATTGAGTCGTTGATATTACAAGATTGGGCGAGTCCTGTGATTTACAAGATTGAGTCGTTGATATTACAAGATTGAGTGAGTCCTGTTATTTATAAGACTGCGTGAGTTTTATAGTTTTGAACCATTATCAGCACCCGGACCTCGAACTGCTCAGTAAATCACTGCAAAAATATTATTTGATTTCCATTTTTTAAAATCCACTTTACATAAAAGCCATTAATTGAATTTATTGACACCAGGTTGTTCCATTTAATTCTAACATTTCCCATTAAAATTTCCTTTCAGTTATTTATGTGTAAAAAACGTTTTATTTTTGTTTTTAATTGTTTATGGATTTAACTTTTTTTTTTATTTAAAATTGACTTAACTTTTTTCTGATTTAAAATTGTCATGTTTGCACAGACGTTTAACATGCTCTAGATTCAATACGTAATGTTGTAAGTATACCGTATGTGAAACTATTGAATGTAGCCGTTACTATGAACAAGTCAATTACCGGGTTGTTAAATACACACCGAGAGGTGTATCATTAAGTCTCTTGTAGGTTTGATTAAGTCCCTCGAGGCTGATAGGCCTTAAGTCCAACACCAAGCCAAGTGACAGTGGGATCAATTGATGTGTGTGTGTGTGTGTGTGTGTGTGTGTGTGTGTGTGTGTGTGTGTGTGTGTGTGTGTGTGTGTGTGTGTGTGTGTATTCACCTAGTTGTAATCACCTACTTGTGCTTGCGGGGGTTGAGCTCTGGCTCTTTGGTCCCGCCTCACAACTGTCAATCAACTGATGTACAGGTTCCTGAGCCTACTGGGCTCTATCATATCTACACTTGAAGCTGTGTATGGAGTCAGCCTCCACCACATCACTGCCTAATGCATTCCATTTATCAATCACTCTGACACTAAAAAAGTTCTTTCTAATATCTCTGTGGCTCATTTGGGTACTCAGTTTCCACCTGTGTCCCCCCTTGTTCGCGTATCACCCGTGTTAAACAGTTTATACTTATCTACACTGTCAATTCCCCTGAGAATTTTGTAGGTAGTGATCATGGCTCCCCTTACTCTTCTGTCTTCCAGTGTCGTGAGATGAATTTCCCGCAGCCTTTCCTCCTAACTCATGCCTCTTAGTTCTGGGACTAGGCTAGTGGCATACCTCTGAAATTTTTCAAGCTTCATCTTGTGCTTAACAAGGAACGGGCTCCATACTGGGCCGCATACTCCAGGATTGGTCTTACATATGTGGTATACAGGGTTCTGAATGACTCATTAAACAGGTTCCTGAAGGCTGTTCTGATGTTAGACCGCCACGCGTATGCTGTAATTCTTTGTAATCTGCAATATTCTTTGTAATCTAAAAAAAAGATGTAATTCTTTTTATGTGGGCTTCAGGAGACAGGTTTGGTGTGATATCAACTCCTAGATCTTTCTCTCTGTCCGTTTCATGAAGGACTTCATC
>NW_025554605.1:10000-13820 GCF_020424385.1 Procambarus clarkii
TGTGTGCGTGTGTGTGTGTGTGTGTGTGGATAAAATCACCTATTTGAACCTGCAAGAATTGATCAGATTACAGGGGTTCGCTAAGAAGGTCGAACACCAGGAAATATCGAACGATGTTTGCCACAAAGTGCGGTGCAGTGCAAGGTGTGTAACAAAAAGGAGGCCTGGTCGAGGACCGGGCCACGAGGACGCTAAGCCCCAAAATCACCTCAAGATAACCGCGATAGCCCGTCCTCATTAACGTCAAATGCTCGTTAATCCATTCGCCAAAAGCCCTGTTTATGAATAGAAAACGATTTACACACGATTCTCAATTGATAACATTCTTATCTCGAACACTGCTTCCGTAACGCCCTCTGTTCGAATTGCGCTGCTGTAAATGCCTCACCCACGTGCTTCAGATGTAATCGCCAACAGTATCTAAACGCTTAACCGAACCGAACCTATGCCTAACTATTCATAGAGCTTTATTGAATAGTAATATTAATATATAAATGAGAACAAACCTATTTTTAATGTTCAATACCTTCAAATTTTTCAGTGCGTCTTGGATGATGGCCGCAGCTTTAACGAGCCTGACCTGAGGACGGGTTGAGGGTAGAGGTGAGGTTAATGGCTCAGATAAAGGAGCCATTAATGGCTGTGTTACTGGGAGTGTTACAGTGAACGGCGGTGTTATATCCCTATATCCATATCTATCTATTGTCTATGTTTCTGTCTCGGCTTCTGCCTCTTTTTCTGACTGTTTCTTTCACTATCTTTGTCTCTTTGTCTGCCTTTCTCTGTCTCTCTGTGTTGTCTGAAATAATTTTTTCTCACAAGAAACTTGTGAGACTTGTGAGAAATCATTAATACGATGAGTTAATTTTGACTAATGCGTCAAAAAGAAGACGGGTTGTGTGCGTGAGGTGAATAGTGTGTAAGTGTGAATGGCGTGTGTGTTAATGGTGAGTCAGCGTGAGAGTGAGGCTAGTGTGAATGACACGCTTCACAACGCCGGAAGAAGGAATTTTTCTCTCTGAAAAGAGAGGAAACTATATGAAGGAGGAGGAAGATTTACCTGGGCTTTATGAAGGGATCGCGCGCCGGGGCCACACTTGATGACCCTCCCAAGAAAAATGTCAGAGAAAGCCAATTTAGGAGTAGTTATCTTTAGTTTTTTTTTACAGGTTTTTGAGTGTGTGAGTGTGTAATTTGTGTACTCACCTAGTTGTGCTTGCGGGGGGTTGAGCTGTGTGTCTTTGGTCCCTCCTCTCAACCGTCAATCAACTGGTGTACAGATTCCTGAGCCTATTGGGCTCTATCATACCTATATATTTGAAACTGTGCATGGAGTCTGCTTCCACCACATCGCTTCTTAGAACATTCTATCTATTCGCTATACTGACGATGAAAATATTCTTTCTAATGTCTCTGTGCCTCAATTTTCTGGAGGTTGATCAAGTTCTTGTACAGGAATAAAATCGCCCAACTGAGGCAAAGTGTTCACATAGCAGCAAAACACCTCCATTATAACTGCCGGAATGAACTTTGCATATTATTTAAAAAGTATTTAAGTAAATAACATTTGAGATATATCACAGAGTATATTTTCTCCTTGGTGCATTTGGAAAAAAAATTCGTACACATCAGACGCTTTTTATATTAACAATTCTATAGCAATTTTGTCTTTTGGAAAACAAAGTTGGTAAGAAAATCCCAAACGCTTAGAGTGTCTTAGGAAGACCAAGCCACACTAAGCTTGTAAATTTGAAAGATTTGATTAAATTTTATATTATTGAAAATATACGAGACACAATTGGTTATATAATTACAGATTTAGATGATTTAAGTGTTGCAGTCTGGCAAAGCCATTACCGTGAATAACAAACCATTCTAGCACGATACACAGTGCAGCGTGGTCATCATGTAACAAATGTTTATGGCAATGATGCATGCAGCTTATCTCGTTTAGAAAGAAGCAAAAACTTTCTTCTGTACCTTTGCCTCAGAGCGACACGTATGTTTGTGATGTAAACCTTGTCGCGGTTTACAGCTTCCCTTGTAAACTGGTGTGTAGCACTGGTAGCTACAGAGGGTTCAGGTATACTGCGAATATGCTTGGATATATATATTGCTATACATGTATGCAAAATGAATTGCAGGTCCTCGCTCAAAACTTATTCGTGTCTGCAGGAAAGCGAGTTTACCAGCGCATATGCATGTGCGTGTCTGTCGTGTATATCAATGTATATGTGTGTATATATGTAGGTGTGCTTCCGTGTGAACTCAGCATCATATGTGTTTACCACTTTATTCTCGTCTCAGTTCCAGTCTCCATCAAACACAACTCGACAACAGCAGAAGACTGCCAATAGAAGCTTAACTAGGCCTGGCCGCATACATGTTTCACTAATGTGCACACCGCTGCACCACCCTGGAAGTATAGTCCGGTGCACCGCCCTGGAAGTATAGTCCGGTGCACCGCCCTGGAAGTATAGTCCGGTGCACCGCCCTGGAAGTATAGTCCGGTGCACCGCCCTGGAAGTATAGTCCGGTGCACCGCCCTGGAAGTATAGTCCGGTGCACCGCCCTGGAAGTATAGTCCGGTGCACCACCCTGGAAGTATAGTCCGGTGCACCACCCTGGCAGTATAGTCCGGTGCACCGCCCTGGAAGTATAGTCCGGTGCACCGCCCTGGAAGTATAGTCCGGTGCACCACCCTGGAAGTATAGTCCGGTGCACCGCCCTGGAAGTATAGTCCGGTGCACCGCCCTGGAAGTATAGTCCGGTGCACCGCCCTGGAAGTATAGTCCGGTGCACCGCCCTGGAAGTATAGTCCGGTGCACCGCCCTGGAAGTATAGTCCGGTGCACCGCCCTGGAAGTATAGTCCGGTGCACCGCCCTGGAAGTATATAGTCCGGTGCACCGCCCTGGAAGTATAGTCCGGTGCACCACCCTGGAAGTATGGTCCGGTGCACCGCCCTGGAAGTATAGTCCGGTGCACCGCCCTGGAAGTATAGTCCGGTGCACCACCCTGGAAGTATAGTCCGGTGCACCACCCTGGAAGTATAGTCCGGTGCACCACCCTGGAAGTATAGTCCGGTGCACCGCCCTGGAAGTATAGTCCGGTGCACCGCCCTGGAAGCACAGTCCGCTGCACCGCTCTGGAAGCAGTCTCCGCTTCACCGCCCTGGAAGCAGTCTCCGCTTCACCGCCCTGGAAGCAGTCTCCGCTGCACCGCCCTGGAAGCAGTCTCCGCTGCACCGCTCTGGAAGCACAGGCCGCTGCACCGCCCTGGAAGCAGTCTCCGCTGCACCGCCCTGGAAGCAGTCTCCGCTGCACCGCCCTGGAAGCACTCTCCGCTGCACCGCCCTGGAAGCACAGGCCGCTGCACCGCCCTGGAAGCACAGTCCGCTGCACCGCTCTGGAAGCACAGGCCGCTGCACCGCCCTGGAAGCAGTCTCCGCTTCACCGCCCTGGAAGCAGTCTCCGCTGCACCGCCCTGGAAGCACTCTCCGCTGCACCGCCCTGGAAGCAGTCTCCGCTTCACCGCCCTGGAAGCAGTCTCCGCTGCACCGCCCTGGAAGCACTCTCCGCTGCACCGCCCTGGAAGCACAGGCCGCTGCACCGCCCTGGAAGCAGTCTCCGCTGCACCGCCCTGGAAGCAGTCTCCGCTGCACCGCCCTGGAAGCACAGGCCGCTGCACCGCCCTGGAAGCAGTCTTCGCTGCACCGCCCTGGAAGCAGTCTCCGCTGCACCGCCCTGGAAGCAGTCTCCGCTGCACCGCCCTGGAAGCACAGGCCGCTGCACACGCCCTGGAAGCAGTCTTCGCTGCACC
>NW_025554608.1:0-74922 GCF_020424385.1 Procambarus clarkii
TCTCTCCCCTCCCCCAGAATCCTGCTCATATCCTGGATAATTTGATATATCTATCTCACGTTCTGGATATATGAAGGCATCCCTACATCCTAAAATCAGCATTTTAGGGATAAAAATTCACTAATAAGACCTGTGCCTCTTAGCAGACCACTTACGAGACCTATGCCTCTTAGCAGACCACTTACGAGACCTGCGCGTCGTACTTCCTACATAGCCAACAAAAGCTACGAAGTCCTCTCTCACAATACAGTACTGTTTTAGGGGGTTTACGAGCATCATCATCATCATCATCATCATCATCATCATCATCGTGGCTCTTCAGAGCTCGTAAACTGTTTTAATAAACGTAAACAATGCCGTTGTGATTAGGGAGAGATGCACAGGTTTCGTAGAGGCTCCACCGTTTCTCTCGGGGGTCTTGAGGAAGGAGCCTCAACCCCCACCCCCCGGGCAAAGGGGTTTAGAATAAATGAAGTACAACTACAAACAAGAACAACAACTACATGAACAAGAACAACAAACTAATGAACAATTACAAACAAGGGTCTGGGAAAAAGAGCTACACTTTAGGAGTGCCGCTGTTCACGGAGTTGTACGTCGATGAAGCCAAAAGAACAAATCTATTTGTCTATCATGTCAAATAGATTGACATGATAGAATAAACCTGAGTTGATGGGTATGTTTGGGGCAAACATATATGGCGTGTATGCGCGCACAAGCGCGCGCGCACACACACACACACACACACACACACACACACACACACACACACAACACACACACACACACACACACACACATACACACACACACACACGGTGTGTGTGTATTCACCTAATTGTGCTTACGGGGGTTGAGCTTTGGCTCTTTGGTCTCGCCTCTCAACCGTCAATCAACAGGTGTACAGGTTCCTGAGCCTACTGGGCTCTATCATATCTACACTTGAAACTGTGTATAGAGTCAGCCTCCATCACACACTGTGTGTGTGTGTGTGTGTGTGTGTGTGTGTGTGTGTGTGTGGTGTGTGTGTGTGTGTGTGTGTGTGTGTGTGTGTGTGTGTGTGTCCGTCCTTTCCCAAAACCCCAGGTTCCTTAAAACTGTATACGACAGCATATAGCAAAAGTGCCTATGTTCAGGAAGGTGACTGACCCAAATGCTTCTGCCTTCCAATGACCCCCAAGCGCATCGACCCCAAACCCGAGGATTCCTAAATGTTTCATCCTCAAATCATCCTCCCCCCCCCATACCTTACCATCACTCCCCTTGACAGCAATGACTACAAAAACTGCTTTTACAAAAGCACTGACGGACCCTTAAAAAGTCAGACGGAAAGATGTCTTCCCAGATGAACCAAGCTTCCTCCAATCTTCACCCAAGGAGAAGGTAGGTACATAGGTAGGTAGGTAGGTAGGTAGGTGGCTGGCTGGCTGGCTGGCTGGCTGGCTGGCTGGCTGGCTGGCTGGCTGGCTGGCTGGCTGGCTGGCCAGTTGGCTGGCTAACTGACTGGCCAACTAGCTGCCTTTTCCCTCCTTTCTAGATCAAATAAACCCAAGATAAGCTTGACCCGAGGCCAGGCTTAAGGAATAGAACTCCCGAAACCCACTCCGTGGATACTTGAGGTATACTGCAGGTACGCCACAGATATACTCCAGGTATACACGAGGTATACTCTCTGCCACCAGGGTAATCACAGGAGTAGACGCCACGGCGTATAACGGGGTCGTGTTGACATAACCAGAGTCACGCAGGTGGCGGGCGGGGCTCTGAGGCTGGGGTGGGGGGTGGGGGGATAGTAGAGGATGTGTAGGGATGTGAAGGGAGGGGTTGGGATGTGTAGGGAGGGGTTGGGATGTATAGGGAGGGGTTGGGATGTATAGGGAGGGGTTGGGATGTGTAGGGAGGGGTTGGGATACGTAGGGAGGGGTTAGGATATGTAGGGAGTGATTGGGATACGTAGGGAGGGGTTGGGATACGTAGCGACGGGTTGGGATGTGTAGGGACGGGTTGGGATGTGTAGGGACGGGTTGGGATACGTAGGGAGTGGTTGGGATACGTAGGGAGGGGTTGGGATACGTAGCGACGGGTTGGGATGTGTAGGGAGTGGTTGGGATACGTAGGGACAGATTGATGTGTTAATCAGGTGTCTCAACGGGCTTCAGGAAATAATTTGATGTTAAATTAAGATAAGTTCCAGCTCCTGTGTTATGGAAAAAACGAAAATATAACAATGGAAGCCACATAAAACGCAGTAAAACCACACTAATGAAAGAAAAAACAAAATAAAAGATTTGGGAGTAATCATGTCAGAAGACCTTTTAAAGAACACACTAAAGTAGCCGTCACAACGGCAAGAAAAAATAACAGGTCCGATAACAAGAAACTTTCACACTGGAGATGCTAGACAAATCGTGATACTTGTATAGACACAAAGTGGAGTATTGTTGCACGTTAACAGCCCCATTCAAAGCTGGAGAAATTGCTGACCTGAAATCGAGCGCAAGTACTCACCTAGTTGTGCTTGCGGGGGTTGAGCTCTGGCTCTTTGGTCCCGCCTCTCAACCGTCAATCAACAGGTGTACAGGTTCCTGAGCCTATTCGGCTCTATCATATCTACACTTGAAACTGTGTATGGAGTCAGCCTCCACCACATTGCTTCCTAATGCATTCCATTTGTCAACCACTCTGACACTAAAAAAGTTCTTTCTAATATCTCTGTGGCTCATTTTCAAGTATTTCAGTCTCTAAATTTACTCAATAAAACATATAAATTATGGGGTCCACTTCAAAATTTTAAATTTGTATTCTCTAGAGCGCAGGCGGGAGAGATACATAATAACTTACACTTAGGAAAACATTAGAGGGACTGCTTCCAAATTTGTCCAACCACTTGGACTGGACGGTAGAGCGGACGGTCTTGCTTCATGCAGGTCGGCGTTCAATCCCCGACCGTCCAAGTGGTTGTGCGCCATTCCTTTCTCCCCGTCCCATCCCAAATCCTAATTCTGACCCCCCCCCCCCCCCCCACAAGTGCTATATAGTCGTAATGGCTTGGTGCTTTCCCTGATAGTTCCCTTCCATGCTTCCAAACCTGCACATGTAAATATCCCACCACATGAGACCAGGAGGCATGGCAGGATGTGCAGAACACCCCCCGTTGAAGAGCAGAGGGGGGTGATATAACCTCTATTCTGCTCTACTATAGAATAGAGGTTACCTATTCTGAATAGGTACGCTGGGAGAGTGTTCCACCAACATCAAAGGACCATAACTTTTCAACGCTCGCCCTCTACAGTCTACACATAAGGGCTTAACTAACCGACCTGTTCACTGTGTTCAGGAGAGAACTAAATAAATGCCTTCAGAGGATACCCCTATGGACCAGGTTGTCATTCATACGTCAGTCTGTGAGCAGCTGCGACAAACAGCCTGGTTGACCAGACCACCAACCAAGAGGCCTGGTTAGAGACCGACCTGGTTAGATGATCAACGGACGCAACAACAGGTAGACAGGTAGACAACGGGCAGACAGGTAGACAACGGGCAGGCAGGTAGAACTTATTTCCGTGGTGATATATGGATATTTATTTCAACTCAGTTTAATTTGGCTTGGTTAGGATATTTTGGTTAGTTTTGGTTTTATTTATTCAGATTAGGTTATGTTTGGTTAGACTAGGGTAGCCTGTTTACATTAGGTTAAGTTTAGTATGATAGGCTGAATCTTCATCCCATTTTCCTCTTCTTCATGATAGAAAACGATAATATCTCGGTCTAAATACCCCACTAGTGAACAAAGCGGCATTTGGCCACAAGACCACTAATTACCCCGTCGCTGAACAGTTTATAACGGCTCGCGCACTCTGATACTTCGGGATCAGTGACTGGTGCTTCGCTGAAAAGGGGTCAGCGTGATTAAGGTCGCTCGATGGAGCTTTGGCGCCTCGGCTCATCGGGATATGAGTTGGCAGAGTGAAGGCAGCAGAGTGTATGCTGGGAGCGATAAACGGATGTAGCCCACTGTGCGATTAGGGTCAGTGCAGTCCAGGTCAGCATTGCTAAGTTAATGACCTTTGGGTATTCACTATTTGTGCTTGCAGGAACAAGTTGTTACCTCTTGGGCCCCGCCTTTCTAACTCTCGCTTGTTTGATGAAACGAGTCCTGACCTATTTTCTCTATCAGTCTACTACATGTATTTCCCCTTCCACACACACACACAGACCCAAGCCGCCAACACACCCACCCCCCAAGGCGTCAAAATGTGGGAAAGAAAGAAAAGAAAGAGAGAGAGAGAGAGAGAGAGAGAGAGAGAGGAGAGAGATGAGAGAGAGAGAGAGAGAGAGAGAGAGAGAGAGAGAGAGAGAGAGAGAGAGAGAGAGAGAGAGAGAGAGGAGAGGAGAGAGAGACAGAGAGAGAGAGCGCAAGGTAAACGCGGAAGAGTTCAGAGCGGGTCGGGGGATAACGTGGAGAAGCGGCGCAGGTTAAACATTTGATGAAGAAAAGTGCGGTATGCAAAACCTTTCTCTTGACCGGCCTCGGAGGCTGGGCGCAGACTGTATCCACACTCCCTGCCTTCACTACTCTCCACCCCCGCAAGAGTAGGCACTAGTTACTTTGTGTGGGCGTGAACCCCTCTCTTTGACTTCGGCCGTGAACCCTTTTTGGGGGCTCTGGGACCTTCTGATCCACTCGTTACAGTGGCTCTAATTTCTTTACCTTACGGCATATTTCATGTGTAGTCTTCTGGCTATTTTCCTCGTGCTCTGCCCTGCGGCGTTTGTGGGACATTCCAGTTTACTTGTTGCAGCATTTGACCATTCCCGGGTGCGCGCGTGTGCGCTAGGAGCGACAGCAATTAACACAGTCTTCCGCAACGGAGGCGTTGCATCCCCCAGGGCAGTAGTCACGCCGGCCAGTTGAGGATGGAGGAGGCCAAAAATGGCGAGTCAGTGTCTTAATTCAGGGAGAACGAAACGTATATACTTTAGTTCAGTCCAGTTCATATATTATGCATCCTATACAAATTCCATGAGTAGTAGTGGACTCCATACCCATTCTAAGAGTGGTTGAGGATCCCATACCCATTCTATGAGTAGTAGTGGACTCCATACCCATTCTAAGAGTGGTTGAGGATCCCATACCCATCCTGTAAGTGGAGCTGAAGGAGGCATCAGTCACATAATGAGCTTAAGGACTGAGGGAGGCTGCCTCCGACGGCACGGCGGGTAACGGGATCGTTACAGTGTACATAGGATCACCAGTTTACCATTCCTGCCGGACTAGTTACAGGTCTATTGCCCTAAATTGGTGGTGAAGTTACAAGACAGTGATCAAAGTACAATACTGTAGCTAGCGTTACAGAACACGGTCATAAGATGACACAGCAACAGGCATGCAGGCAGTGCAATCTTTGAGTGTATACTCTCTCCCTACAATAGGAAAAATAGGGATAATAGCCCATTAGGAATCTGAAGGATTCTTTCAGAACGCAAAACGTATTTGTAAATAGGATAAAATACAGTCTGAGGAAGGCAAATCCAGTTCCTTGTATACTATTTCTAGTCATATCCTCGAATCCCATCCTTTTATCCTGCTTTCGAGGCCCAGTTGCTCTTATCACCCTTACTACCAAAGAAAGTGATACTGGGTCAATAAGAACACCCCATTACTCGTGTTCTCGCTCTCTCCCTCCATCTCTCTCCCTTTTCCAATCTCTCTCCCTGTCCTCATCTCCCTCTCTCTCCACTCGCCCGTCCCAGAGGCAAGTGGGATATTTAAGGCCCGAAATATGCGTAAACCTTTTCAAGCACGCATAGAATCGACGAAGCATTTGGACAACTGCGAACGCCTCAAGGCTCTCTGAATATACTCGTTGGAACGCAGTCGAGGATCATATCAACGTTATATCTACCTGGTATAGACTCGAGAGATTAGTTGCTTATCTGTGCATTAGGACTAACTGGAGTGGGAGATATGGGAGGCGTAGAATATTGTCACTGCAAAACAGGGGTGACAGAAGACCATTAAGAGACCAGTTTAAACATCAGGGGTGCTACGAGGGCAGAGAATACCGCTTCAACATAAGGGTACTAGAAGAACAGGGGAACAGTTTCAACATCAGAGGTGCTATAAGAACAAGGGAACAGTTTCAACATCAGAGGTGCTATAAGAACAAGGAAACAGTTTCAACATCAGAGGTACTATAAGAACAAGGAAACAGTTTCAACATCAGAGGTGCTATAAGAACAAGGAAACAGTTTCAACATCAGAGGTGCTATAAGAACAAGGGAACAGTTTCAACATCAGAGGTGCTATAAGAACAAGGAAACAGTTTCAACATCAGAGGTGCTATAAGAACAAGGGAACAGTTTCAACATCAGAGGTGCTATAAGAACAAGGAAACAGTTTCAACATCAGAGGTGCTATAAGAACAAGGGAACAGCTTCAACATGAGTGGTGTTATAAGAACAGATAATACTGCTTCAACATCAGAGGTGCCGTAATAAGAGAACACCCGAGCTGTTGGTGTTGGCAAAGAGACATAAAACTCTCGATACCAATCACTGGCGCACATATATTAACCTGCATACAATGAGCACTTACCTTGAGATGGGTTCAATCAAACTGTCCAGGACAGCATCAGCGCCTCAGATAATACAACGACATTTGCCTGAAAACAATACCAGAATTAACGAATACATCGTACCCCTCCCCCCTCCCCCCCCCCACACACACACACGCACAAAAACCCATGTTGACCAGACCACACACTAGAAATTGAAGGAACGACGACGTATCGGTCCGTCCTGGACCATTCTCAAGTCATTCTCAAGTGGATCGACTTGAGAATGGTCCAGGACGGACCGAAACGTCGTCGTCCCTTCACCTTCTAGTGTGTGGTCAGGTCAACATACTTAAGCCACGTTATTGTGACTCATCGCCTACAAAAACCCATCCTCAAAAACCGAATTGACAGTACGGTTTAATACTGAGTGTAATAAGCACATTTCCTTACTGTCATAGTAGGCATCCATCAGTCTCAGGAGACTGATGGATGCCTACCGTCATACTAATATCTGTCATACATAGTAGATATTTGCACTTATGGGGCTGTTACATTTACCACCCTATTTATTCTCCTCGTTTTCTGTTAAGACACTCAAAATTTTAGGATGAAGTTTTCAAGTTCAATTCGCTACAAACAAGTTTTAAATATCAGGAAATTTCTTTTTCAGTTTTATTAAACAATTGATATTTTATACAAAATTTGAAAATATCCTGAGTTACTTTACAATTTATTGATATATTTTAGTTTTGTTTTATTAGTTTTATAAAATTGTAATATCAATATAGCTATAGGTTAAGTAGTAGTTATAATTAAGAAGCAATACAATTATTATCTTCAAACATTAAGAGGGTTAGGTTAGGTCGTGGGGTTTCTATTCAGGTTTTCAGGTAAACTCAAATTTCACAATATATTTGATAGTACGGTTTAATACTAAGTGAAAATAAGTACAATTCCTGACTGCTATGAATAGTACATAATTGCACTTACTTGTGTAATTACATTTACCTCCACATTTTTGGAGGCCGGGCTGCACACACACACACAGTATAACACCAGTGTCATGTGCAAGGCCGGCGACCGACATGCTGATAAAAATTCTTTAGAATAGTACGTGTATTGACTTAGTTGTGCTTGCGGTGGTTGAGCTCTACTTTTTTGGGCCCGCCTCTCAACTGTCAATCAATCAACTGTTACTAAATACTAATTGTTTTTCACGCACGCGCGCGAACCCCCCCCCCCCCACACACACACACACAAGAAGCAACCCGTAACAGCTGTCTAACTCCCAGGTACCTATTTATTGCTAGGTAACAGGAACATCAGGGTGAAAGAAACTGCCTATTTTTGTGTCCGCCGGCGCCGGGAATCGAACCCCGGTCTACAGAACTACGTATCCAACGTGCTGCCCACTCAGCCACCAGCGCCCTGTGCGTGTGTGTGTGCATGCGTGCGTGTGTGTGCATGCGTGTGTGTGTGTGTGTGCATGCGTGTGTGTGTGTGTGTGTGTGTGTGTGTGTGTGTGTGTGTGTGTGTGTGTGTGTGTGTGTGTGTGTGTGTGTGTGTGTGCATGTGGGGGGGGGGGAGGGGGGACTAGGACCAGCTACTACCCGGCACAAAGGGGAGCAATCATTTGGCCATCGACACCAAGAGAGGACCCGAAGCCTTAATGAGACTGGTCGTGATACCGTGTCTTCTCCTCCTCCTCCTCCTCCTCCTCGCCTTCCCTCCTTATACCGTCTCTCCTCTTCTCTCTCTCTCCTCTTCTTCCTTCTCCCCTCATCTTATCAGGGATAGCGGTACCAGCCACCAATAACATCGAGAAAGGAATTGGACTTGGCCAGTAAACTCATATACGGGTGCAGCGGGGGAGGAAAACCCAGCCTGGCAAACAAGGAGTTTTACGACCAGATGTGCCTACAAAGCAGGGAAGGGAGGAATGGGTAGGCTGTCTTTTCCTAGGCTGTCAGGAGGCATCTGACACGGCTTTCCACACGAGGCTTCTATTCCAACTCTCGAGTCGAAAGCTGGGAGTTCAATTTCAGGGTTAATGGACGAAACGTGTTAAAGTACATGATGTTGAAGCAACATCTGTATGTAGCTTCAAAAGGTATGACAAGTTAAGAGTGATTGCATTAACCCATCGTTACCCGGAATGGCGAACCATTGGAGCTAAAGCCCAATTCTTGAAGTCCAACGATAAGTGGTAAATTTACGCGGGACTGACAGACACATCAAAAGTCACACACACACAAACGGAGCAGACAGCCAAGCATTCCCCCCAGAATATCCAGACGAACGCGGATATATATATATAGAAAGACTGACAGCTACTCATGCATTCAGACAGACAGACACCTGCGAGGCCATGACTAAAATGATATCCTGGAAGGGACAGCCAGCAAGAACTCCCACGGACATAATATCAACAAAAGAATACCTGGAAGATAATGCTGATCTCTGAAGTGGGGAGACCCACCCGTCAAGAATGTCCTCTTCAGGGTAGGTACACCGCTGGAGGGGGAGGCACTCACCTTTCAAGGAAGAACCTAGCCCTTCTCCCCCCACCCCCACCCCCTCCGATTTCTTTCGTATACTCCCCCTACTTTCTTGACCCTCCCCCATTCCGCATTCTCCCCCCCAACGCCCCTTGACCCTTCCCATCTTACCCCCCCCCCTGAACCCACCCAACCACCCTCCCATCCTTCTCATGACCCCACCCCACCCTCCCCCCCTCCCTGACCGCTCCCATCCTTGTAAGAGACGAATATTTCTCATGATATATGTTCTTAATCTTGCTTTTTGCTCTTGGTGCTGTTCCAGCTCCTCCGCCAGCCCCACCACGCAAACCTCCCCAAGATTTACCTCTCTGATTTACCTCCTCCTTGGGGTTACCTCACTCCATGAGTTACCTCACTCCCGGAGTTACCTCACTCGGAATTACCTCAGTCCCGGAGTTACCTCACTCTCGGAGTTACCTCACTCCATGAGTTACCTCACCCCCGAAGTTACCTCACTCCCGGAGTTACCTCACTCCCGGAGTTACCTCACTCCCGGAGTTACCTCACTCCATGAGTTACCTCACCCCCGAAGTTACCTCACTCGGAATTACCTCAGTCCCGGAGTTACCTCACTCTCGGAGTTACCTCACTCCATGAGTTACCTCACCCCCGAAGTTACCTCACTCCATGAGTTACCTCACCCCCGAAGTTACCTCACTCCCGGAGTTACCTCACTCCCGGAGTTACCTCACTCCCGGAGTTACCTCACTCCCGGAGTGAGGTGTAACTAACAGCTGATTTATCAGAGAAAACCCCGCTAAGAATTCCACATATGAATGAGATAGAGTTTTAAAGAGAACATAAATAAAATAGACATAGCACGAATAAAAGGTGTGAGCTGGGCGGTGAACAGGAGAATGAGGAAAGAGGAGAAGAGGCAGGAGGAAGGAGAGGAATACAAAGTGAGAATAAACATTCAAGAAGACGCACAGAATGGCAATAACTTATAAGACCTCCGTGTTAAGACGCATAATATATATATATATATATATATATATATATATATATATATATATATATATATATATATATATATATATATATATATATATATATATATATATATATATTATGTATATCAAATAAATATTTAAGTACTCGGTATATAGGTTTTAATATATTACAAAATCATTACAAAATATACGTACAAATCACTACTATAATTGATCTTAATTCTTACCAATTTAATGTTCCTTATTTTGAGCCATGTGGTAACGCGTTACCTCGTTACCACATAAAGGTTAACGAGCTAACGTGATCCAAATTGGGAAAATATACTGGATGTAATGGGACATTAAGTGGAGAGCCAATTAGTTGTTTTGTGGTCGTTCTTCATCTCCGGGAGGATGAGAGAGTGGAGATGAGACTCCAGAGATGCTGGCTGGATGCTGCAGTCTCCAAGCCAGATAACTGTGGTTGGTTGGTTAGTGTCGTCACCTCTGGTTGGTTAGTGGCGTCACCTCTGGTTGGTTAGTGGCGTCACCTCTGGTTGGTTAGTGGCGTCACCTCTGGTTGGTTAGTGGCGTCACCTCTGGTTGGTTAGTGGCGTCACCTCTGGTTGGTTAGTGGCGTCACCTCTGGTTGGTTAGTGTCGTCACCTCTGGTTGGTTAGTGGCGTCACCTCTGGTTGGTTAGTGTCGTCACCTCTGGTTGGTTAGTGTCGTCACCTCTGGTTGGTTAGTGGCGTCACCTCTGGTTGGTTAGTGGCGTCACCTCTGGTTGGTTAGTGGCGTCACCTCTGGTTGGTTAGTGTCGTCACCTCTGGTTGGTTAGTGTCGTCACCTCTGGTTGGTTAGTGCCGTCACCTCTGATTCGTTAGTGCTAATTTCCTTAGGATAATTAAGGTCATTTGTTTGTTGTTGGTCGTTTGTGATGAAGAGATGTGATTATTTGTCAAAATTGTCCAGGTTTATGCTAATTATTAAATGTTCTATTTCCTTCTTAGACTTGATTGTTTGGGGTCATTATTCATAATGGGTAAGGGTCATTAGCTAAGGTTGGTCAGAGCGTTAACCTAATTGACTCAGACTTACCATAACAACAACAATAATGGAATGGTCACCACAACCAGGAACCTGGTCACTACCACTGATCAACTCCCCACAACCAGGAACCTGGTCACTACTACTGATCAACTCCCTACAACCAGGAACCTGGTCACTACCACTGATCAACTCCCACAACCAAGAACCTGGTCACTACCACTGATCAACTCCCACAACCAAGAACCTGGTCACTACCACTGATCAACTCCCACAACCAGGAACCTGGTCACTACCACTGATCAACTCCCACAACCAAGAACCTGGTCACTACCACTGATCAACTCCCTACAACCAGGAACCTGGTCACTACCACTGATCAACTCTCACAACCAAGAACCTGGTCACTACCACTGATCAACTCCCTACAACCAGGAACCTGGTCACTACCACTGATCAACTCCCACAACCAGGAACCTGGTCACTACTACTGATCAACTCCCTACAACCAGGAACCTGGTCACTACCACTGATCAACTCCCCTCAACCAGGAACCTGGTCACTACTACTGATCAACTCCCACAACCAGGAACCTGGTCACTACCACTGATCAACTCCCACAACCAAGAACCTGGTCACTACCACTGATCAACTCCCACAACCAAGAACCTGGTCACTACCACTGATCAACTCCCACAACCAGGAACCTGGTCACTACCACTGATCAACTCCCACAACCAAGAACCTGGTCACTACCACTGATCAACTCCCACAACCAGGAACCTGGTCACTACCACTGATCAACTCCCACAACCAAGAACCTGGTCACTACCACTGATCAACTCCCTACAACCAGGAACCTGGTCACTACCACTGATCAACTCCCACAACCAGGAACCTGCTCACTACCACTGATCAACTCCCACAACCAGAAGTCAGAGTTAACGACACGCAAAGAATTTCTAACAAGAAACAGAAATATCGCAATGTTTAAAGTCAATTGTAAATCGCAAACATTCTTGCATGAACAATTATAATAATGACGGCCATAAATATAGAAATAAATTAATCAGAGACGAGCCACTGTGAATATCTAAACAGAAAACTAACCAGCCACTGTGAAGATCTAAACAGGAAACTAACCAGCCACTGTGAAGATCTAACAGAAAACTAACCAGCCACTGTGAAGATCTAAACAGAAAACTAACCAGCCACTGTGAAGATCTAAACAGAAAACTAACCAGCCACTGTGAAGATCTAAACAGAAAACTAACCAGCCACTGTGAAGATCTAAACAGAAAACTAACCAGCCACTGTGAAGATCTAACAGGAAACTAACCAGCCACTGTGAAGATCTAAACAGAAAACTAACCAGCCACTGTGAAGATCTAACAGAAAACTAACCAGCCACTGTGAAGATCTAAACAGAAAACTAACCAGCCACTGTGAAGATCTAAACAGAAAACTAACCAGCCACTGTGAAGATCTAAACAGAAAACTAACCAGCCACTGTGAAGATCTAAACAGAAAACTAACCAGCCACTGTGAAGATCTAAACAGAAAACTAACCAGCCACTGTGAAGATCTAACAGGAAACTTACCAGCCACTGTGAAGATCTAACAGGAAACTAACCAGCCACTGTGAAGATCTAACAGAAAACTAACCAGCCACTGTGAAGATCTAAACAGAAAACTAACCAGCCACTGTGAAGATCTAAACAGAAAACTAACCAGCCACTGTGAATATCTAAACAGAAAACTAACCAGCCACTGTGAAGATCTAAACAGGAAACTAACCAGCCACTGTGAAGATCTAAACAGGAAACTAACCAGCCACTGTGAAGATCTAACAGAAAACTAACCAGCCACTGTGAAGATCTAAACAGAAAACTAACCAGCCACTGTGAAGATCTAAACAGAAAACTAACCAGCCACTGTGAAGATCTAAACAGAAAACTAACCAGCCACTGTGAAGATCTAAACAGAAAACTAACCAGCCACTGTGAAGATCTAACAGAAAACTAACCAGCCACTGTGAAGATCTAAACAGAAAACTAACCAGCCACTGTGAAGATCTAACAGAAAACTAACCAGCCACTGTGAAGATCTAAACAGAAAACTAACCAGCCACTGTGAAGATCTAAACAGAAAACTAACCAGCCACTGTGAAGATCTAACAGAAAACTAACCAGCCACTGTGAAGATCTAAACAGAAAACTAACCAGCCACTGTGAAGATCTAACAGAAAACTAACCAGCCACTGTGAAGATCTAAACAGAAAACTAACCAGCCACTGTGAAGATCTAACAGGAAACTAACCAGCCACTGTGAAGATCTAACAGGAAACTAACCAGCCACTGTGAAGATCTAACAGAAAACTAACCAGCCACTGTGAAGATCTAACAGAGAACTAACCAGCCACTGTGAAGATCTAACAGAAAACTAACCAGCCACTGTGAAGATCTAACAGGAAAGTTACCAGCCACTGTGAAGATCTAACAGGAAACTAACCATCCACTGTGAAGATCTAACAGGAAACTTACCAGCCACTGTGAAGATCTAACAGGAAACTTACCAGCCACTGTGAAGATCTAACAGGAAACTAACCAGCCACTGTGAAGATCTAACAGGAAACTTACCAGCCACCGTGAAGATCTAACAGGAAACTAACCAGCCACTGTGAAGATCTAACAGGAAACTAACCAGCCACTGTGAAGATCTAACAGGAAACTTACCAGCCACTGTGAAGATCTAACAGGAAACTAACCAGCCACTGTGAAGATCTAACAGGAAACTTACCAGTCACTGTGAAGATCTAACAGGAAACTAACCAGCCACTGTGAAGATCTAACAGGAAAGTTACCAGCCACTGTGAAGATCTAACAGGAAAGTTACCAGTCACTGTGAAGATCTAACAGGAAACTAACCAGCCACTGTGAAGATCTAACAGGAAAGTTACCAGCCACTGTGAAGATCTAACAGGAAAGTTACCAGCCACTGTGAAGATCTAACAGGAAAGTTACCAGCCACTGTGAAGATCTAACAGGAAAGTTACCAGCCACTGTGAAGATCTAACAGGAAAGTTACCAGCCACTGTGAAGATCTAACAGGAAAGTTACCAGCCACTGTGAAGATCTAACAGGAAAGTTACCAGCCACTGTGAAGATCTAACAGGAAAGTTACCAGCCACTGTGAAGATCTAACAGGAAAGTTACCAGCCACTGTGAAGATCTAACAGGAAAGTTACCAGCCACTGTGAAGATCTAACAGGAAAGTTACCAGCCACTGTGAAGATCTAACAGGAAAGTTACCAGCCACTGTGAAGATCTAACAGGAAACTTACCATCCACTGTGAAGATCTAACAGGAAAGTTACCAGCCACTGAAGGCAACTTAGAAGTCCATCAGTGCCAGAAAAGTCATCCGACAGAAACTTTTCCAAAAAAGTACAAACCCCTCAGGAGAATAATCACACCTAGAGAACATGCACTTGATAACAAACACCTCTAGAGAACACGAACATGAGAACACAATCATCTTCCTAGGAAAAAAAAAGAACACTATAAAACGGGTTTCATTGTGTATGAAACAATGAAAAAGGAATTCCACTTTTCCTCTGTTTTTTAGGGGAAAGGAAAGGCGAGCGGGATATTGAAGCTTCCCCCCCCCCCCCCCGTCAAAAAATAACATTAATATGCCACTTCCCGTTAAGACAGTTTTTGAGGAGGAAAGCGAAGCACGCCATTGATTCTCGCAGAGCGTGTCGGAGAGTCCAGACTAAGATGCTCTCAGGGGGCTCGCTCTCAATTATCATTGCAGCCTAATTTCCTGTCTCTGGTCCCCGCGAGAGACAGTAACGGCATCGGTTGCAACAGAAATGGCAGCAGCGTTATCAGGAACCAACAGAAGCGAGAACAGGAACAACAGATGGTCGCAATATCAGCAGCAACAACACACATTTCTCTTACTGAAGTATTAGTGTGTACTGTGGCGGCTTCCATAGCGTCTTCCCGTCTTCCTTCAGCGACAGAAGTCAAATAATAAATCAATCCAATTGTTGTGTGTTTTATGCTTGCCTGCCCCCGTGTCGGATTGCCTGTTTACCTGCCTGTGGACGTTTCTGTCCGTGTACACGTCTGTCTGTTCTCCCCGTCTCTCTGCCAGCCTGAGAACCTTCCCACGGTCCCTCCCGCTCACACAGCCACAATATAATCTTATCAGCCAACACACCCGATAACACAGATGAACCGAGACATGCAGCTGAAGATGGCAAGGACTCTCCCGGCCCTCAACGCGGAGGAAGGACTCCTGCGGCCCTCAACGCCGAGGAAGGACTCCTGCAGCCCTCAACGCGGAGGAAGGACTCCTGCGACCCTCAACGCAGGACTCCTGCGGCCCTCAACGCGGAGGAAGAACTCCTGCGGCCCTCAACGCGGAGGAAGGACTCCTGCGGCCCTCAACGCCGAGGAAGGACTCCTGCAGCCCTCAACGCGGAGGAAGGACTCCTGCGACCCTCAACGCGGAGGAAGGACTCCTGCGGCCCTCAACGCGGAGGTAGGACTCCTGACTGCGGCCCTCAACGCAGTGGAAGAACTGCGGCCCTCAACGCGGAGGTAGGACTCCTGACTGCGACCCTCAACGCGGTGGAAGAACTCCTGCGGCCCTCAACGCGGAGGTAGGACTCCTGACTGCGGCCCTCAACGCGGTGGAAGAACTCCTGCGGCCCTCAACGCGGAGGAAGAACTCCTGCGGCCCTCAACGCGGAGGAAGAACTCCTGCGGCCCTCAACGCGGAGGAAGAACTCCTGCGGCCCTCAACGCGGAGGAAGAACTCCTGCGGCCCTCAACGCGGAGGAAGAACTCCTGCGGTCCTCAACGCAGAAGAAGGATTCCCGAGGACCTCAACGCGGAGCAAAAAATTACAAGGAGTCTTAGGCAGGAAACGAAATAGAGAGGGACAGATAAAGAAAACCTCCTCAGGGAGATAGGGAAGCATAAGACCTTCAGGACTTTACCTTCATAAAGGTCACAGAAGGATCCCTGAAAGGTGTAAAGAAACCCAAACGGAAAAGATGACACTACAAATGGTATTTAACCCCAATTTTAACATTTAAATACAGGATCTCTCGAGATCCATTGATGTAATATAGGATTCTCTTTTGTGTCAATTCAGACAGACAAAAATTATATAAACACAAGCACAGATATATTAAGGAGGTAATATAGGCACAGTAGAGTTAATGTATGCAGTGTGATGAGATCAATTACAGTAACTTTGACCTACTATTGAAGAGATAAAGCAAACTATTTATAGAAGCTGCATTTACAGGTAGGGACAAACTAGGCAAGAAGAGACGGGCACACACAGCAAGACGGAAATAGTCAAGAGACAGACAGACAGTGAGGGACGCAGACAGTAAGAGACAGGTAAGAAGAGAAATACAAGAACATGCAGAGTTATAGGTTCAGGTAGACACAAACCGCCAAAGTAAATAGTACAATCCAGGAATATGTAAACCTTAAATGTAACGCAAGTACACAAAGCGTAACTGTGTGCGCGCACACACACACACACACACACACACACACACACACACACACACACACACACACACACACACACACACACACACACACACACACACACACACACACACACACACACAAGGGTGGGCAGACTGCACTTTCTTGGACTGTCAGAAAGCCTTTTACACAGTACCCCATAATATGTTGTTACGAAAGTTGGAGCAACAGGCAGGAGTAAAAGGTAAGGTGCTCTAGTGAATAAGGGAGTATCTAAGCAACAGGAAACAGCGAGTAACTGTGAGGGGGAGGCGAGACATCACAGAGGCAAGATGTCACCAGCAGGGTCCCACAGGGCTCTGTACTTGGACCAATCCTGTCCTAATATATGTAAACGACCTTCCAGAGGGGATAGACTTATTCCTCTCAGTGTTTGCTGATGATTAAAAAATTATGAGAAGAATCAAGATAGACGAAGATAAACAGAAACAGAAACTACAGGACGAACTGGACAAACTGGAGGAATGGTCTAGAAAATGGCTACAAAAGTTCACCTCAGAAAAGTGCAAAATAATGAAATTAGGCGAAGGGAGCAAAGGCTTAACACAAGGTACCATCTGGGAGGTGAAATTCTGCTAGAGTCAAATAGAGAGAAAGATCTGGGGGTTGATATCACACCGAACCTGTCCCCAGAGACCCACATCAAAAGGATATCATCAGCGGCATATGCTAGACTGGCCAACATAAGAACTGCCTTTAGAAACTTGTGTAAGGAATCGTTCAGGACCCTGTATACCACTTATGTCAGACCAATCCTGGAGTATGCAGCTTCAGCCTGGAGTCCATACCTAGTTAAACACAAGACGAAGTTAGAGAAGATTCAGAGGTATGTCACCAGACTAGTCTTAGAACTGAGAAGAATGAGCTACGAGGAAAGACTAAGGGAGTTATACCTCATGTCCCTGGAAGACATGATCACCACCTATAAAATTCTCAGGCGAATTGACAGAGTGGACAAAGATAAACTCTTTAGCACGGGTGGAACACGAACAAGGGGACAGGTGGAAACTGAGTACCCAAAGGAGCCACAGAGACGTTAGAAACAATTCTTTCAGTGTCAGAGTAGTTAACAAATGAAATGCATTAGGCAGTGATGTGATGGAGGCTGACTCCATACACAGTTTCAAATATAGATATGATAAGAGCCCAGTAGGCTCAGGAATCTGTTCACCGGTTGATTGACGGTTGAGAGGTAGGACCAAAGAGCTGAATCTCAACCCCCGCAAGCACAAATGGGTGAGTAAAACTAGGTGAGTACACCCCGCCTCCCTCCTCCCTTTATCGGGTACACACAACAACACACATTATCAAGGATCGTAGAGCAGCAGGCCTGTGGGCCTGCTAATCCCGCTACATCACAACCCCCAATAACCCCGCTACAACCTCCCCCCCAATACCCCACTACAACCCCCCCCCCCAATACCCCACTACATCACCCCTCGAGACGCATCTAGACGAACACAATAACAAGCCAACCACGACCCTCAAACGATCACAGCCTTCACCTCTAATGATAGCAAACGCTGCAACATACGAGACGTGATAACCAGCCCAAGTCTTGCATAAACAATACAATTTGCGCAACACAAACGACCCGTTATGCTTTTCGCGTCTAGATAGCCAGGTTGGCGCTAGCCTTACTCCTGCCAACCGGTTTCTTGCGCTACGCTCCACGAATCTGGGAAATCTATTGGAATGGTTGGGGAATGATTTAGACAAGGAACCTTATCGGGGCGAGGGATTGTAGCAGCTGCTGGTGTATTGACAGCTGGGGGGGAGGGGCACTGTGTAGTGGTGCTGAGTGTAGTGCAGCGGTGGTGGTGAATGTAGAGCAGTGGTTGTGGTGAGTGTAGAGCAGTGGTGGTGGTGGTGAGTGTAGAGCAGTGGTGGTGAATGTGGAGCAGTGGTGGTGGTGAGTGTAGAGCAGTGGTGGTGAATGTAGAGCAGTGGTGGTGGTGGTGAGTGTAGAGCAGTGGTGGTGAATGTAGAGCAGTGGTGGTGGTGAGTGTAGAGCAGTGGTGGTGGTGAGTGTAGAGCAGTGGTGGTGAATGTACAGCAGTGGTGGTGGTGAGTGTAGAGCAGTGGTGGTGAATGTAGAGCAGTGGTGGTGGTGGTGGTGAGTGTAGAGCAGTGGTGGTGGTGGTGGTGAGTGTAGAGCAGTGGTGGTGGTGGTGAATGTAGTGCAGTAGTAATGAGTAAAACAGTGGTGAGAGTAATAGAGAAGTGGTGTGTGGCTCAGGGAATGAGGCAGCATGCATCACTTGGTCTGGTTGGTTAAACACCGCTAGGCCTGGCTAGTAACCGGTTCGGTGACCGTGGGGAGAGCCTCTTCCCCGGCTAGAGCAGGGGGTGGGGGGTGGTGACTTCCGACTTCCTGTACCAAGTAATCGGGAACCACACGGGGTGTACCTATTACCCATACCCACACAAATACACCTAGAAGATAAAGACCATTATGCCAACTACCTGAAACCAAGTCAATAGGCCTATTGGATAAAAACCGTTTATCCTAATAACCAACTCGTTTTTTTATTTACATTCTCGTATCTCTGCTAACAAAATATTACGAACAATGAAATTATTATATTTACAACAATAATTACTAATTTATGTCATGTACATTTCAAAGTAAACACCCCCCACCCAACACACACAATCTGTACATCAGTTAAGTGACAGTTGAGAGGCGGGACCAAAGAGACAGAGCTCAATCCCCGCAAGCACAATTAGGTGAGTACACGCTCAACTAGGTGAGTACAACTAGGAGAGTACACCCACACCCACACAGTTCAAGGCGTAATATGACACAAGAGTACCGGGAAGACGGGACACCTCGAGCCAAACTCTCATCCTGTAACTACACTTAGCTAATTACACTTAGTTAATTACACACACACGTACACCGTGTCTCGTCTCCCATCTACCCCCTTGACCGCCCCTCGTCCCTACCCCCTTGACCGCCCCTCGTCCCTACCCCCTTGACCGCCCCTCGTCCCTACCCCCTTGACCGCCCCTCGTCCCTACCCCCTTGACCGCCCCTCGTCCCTACCCCCTTGACCGCCCCTCGTCCCCACCCCCCTTGACCGCCCCTCGTCCCTACCCCCTTGACCGCCCCTCGTCCCTACCCCCTTGACCGCCCCTCGTCCCTACCCCCTTGACAGCCCCCAACTGGTAAAGAGCTGCTATAGTACACAGACTGTGGTAGAGAGCTGCTATAGTACACAGACTGTGGTAGAGAGCTGCTACAGTACACAGACTGTGGTAGAGAGCTGCTACAGTACACAGACTGTGGTAGAGAGCTGCTACAGTACACAAACTGTGGTAGAGAGCCGCTACAGCACACAGACTGTAGTAGAGAGCCGCTACAGTACACAGACTGTGGTAGAGAGCTGCTACAGTACACAGACTGTAGTAGAGAGCTGCTACAGTACACAGACTGTGATAGAGAGCAGCTACAGCACACAGACTGTGGTAGAGAGCTGCTACAGCACACAGACTGTGATAGAGAGCCGCTACAGCACACAGACTGTAGTAGAGAACCGCTACAGTACACAGACTGTAGTACAGAGCCGCTACAGTACACAGACTGTAGTAGAGAGCCGCTACAGTACACAGACTGTAGTAGAGAGCCGCTACAGCACACAGACTGTAGTAGAGAGCCGCTACAGTACACAGACTGTAATAGAGAGCCGCTACAGCACACAGACTGTAGTACAGAGCCGCTACAGTACACAGACTGTAGTAGAGAGCCGCTACAGCACACAGACTGTAGTACAGAGCCGCTACAGCACACAGACTGTAGTACAGAGCCGCTACAGTACACAGACTGTAGTAGAGAGCCGCTACAGCACACAGACTGTGGTAGAGAACCGCTACAGTACACAGACTGTAGTAGAGAGCCGCTACAGCACACAGACTGTAGTAGAGAGCCGCTACAGCACACAGACTGTGGTAGAGAGCTGCTACAGCACACAGACTGTGATAGAGAGCCGCTACAGCACACAGACTGTAGTAGAGAACCGCTACAGTACACAGACTGTAGTACAGAGCCGCTACAGTACACAGACTGTAGTAGAGAGCCGCTACAGCACACAGACTGTAGTAGAGAGCCACTACAGTACACAGACTGTAGTAGAGAGCCGCTACAGCACACAGACTGTAGTAGAGAGCCGCTACAGTACACAGACTGTAGTAGAGAGCCGCTACAGCACACAGACTGTAGTACAGAGCCGCTACAGTACACAGACTGTAGTAGAGAGCAGCTACAGCACACAGACTGTAGTAGAGAGCCGCTACAGCACACAGACTGTGGTACAGAGCCGCTACAGTACACAGACTGTAGTAGAGAGCCGCTACAGCACACAGACTGTGGTACAGAGCTGCTACAGTACACAGACTGTGGTAGAGACCCGCTACAGCACACAGACTGTAGTAGAGAGCCGCTACAGTACACAGACTGTAGTAGAGAGCTGCTACAGCACACAGACTGTAGTAGAGAGCCGCTACAGTACACAGACTGTAGTACAGAGCCGCTACAGCACACAGACTGTGGTACAGAGCCGCTACAGTACACAGACTGTAGTAGAGAGCTGCTACAACACACAGACTGTAGTAGAGAGCCGCTACAGTACACAGACTGTAGTAGAGAGCTGCTACAACACACAGACTGTAGTAGAGAGCCGCTACAGTACACAGACTGTAGTACAGAGCCGCTACAGCACACAGACTGTGGTACAGAGCCGCTACAGTACATACTGACGAATGACTGGGATTAATCTTCAGTACGACACTCAGGAAATATATAATTAACAAGAAGAGCACAACAATATTGCCCGGGATATTGCTCCTGAGATAAGAGCAGAGGAGTATTACCAGTGATAAAGTCCCCTGGGAAGAGAGCAGGGGAGAGCAGACAGGTTAAGGGCTCCACACCGTACCCAGAATATAACTAGGGGGCGTGAGAGGTTAATGTAATTTGCATTATTACGACAAAAACGAATCGCTGGATCATTACCGAGCGGGAAGGAGGGTAATTAGACCAATGGCTTGCCTCAGACCACTAATGCAAGTCCGGGTTACAAGACCAATGGCAGACCTCTGACCACTAAGGCAAGTCCGGGTTACAAGACCAATGGCAGGCCTCAGACCACTAAGGCAAGTCCGGGTTACAAGAACAATGGCAGGCCTCAGACCACTAAGGCAAGTCCGGGTTACAAGAACAATGGCAGGCCTCAGACCACTAAGGCAAGTCCGGGTTACAAGAACAATGGCAAGCCTCAGACCACTAAGGCAAGTCCGGGTTACAAGACCAATGGCAGGCCTCAGACCACTAAGGCAAGTCCGGGTTACAAGACCAATGGCAGGTCCAAGGGAAGTCCAGTTAAAAAAAATAATAAAGAATCTCAGATGCAACTATTTAGAGTTGAGATCATAAATATGGCCGACGACAAATGGGGTTAATGGAAGGAGGGGGGGGGGGTTGAGGTGTGTGTGTTGGGGGTATGGGGATGAGGGAGGGGGTGAGGGGTGGGAGTATGGGGTGAGGGGTGAGGGAGGATGAATGTGCCTGGAACTCCCGAAGGAGTAGACGCTACTTGTTGTTGGTTTAGGTTCAGCACCTCGGAACAAATACCTGGTTACCTGGTTGATGGGGTTCTGGGAGTTCTTCTACTCCCCAAGCCCGGCCCGAGGCCAGGCTTGACTTGTGAGAGTTTGGTCCACCAGGCTGTTGCTTGGAGCGGCCCGCAGGCCCACATACCCACCACAGCCCGGTTGGTCCGGCACTCCTTGGAGGAATAAATCTAGTTTCCTCTTGAAAATGTCCACAAGTAGTTGCAAGTAGCACGGGCTATGGCGAGCCCGCAGTGGATTTACCTGGCACAGATGTGCGTAGAATAGACGTTGGGGTGGTGCGTTGAAGTTGGGGAGACGGGGGTGAGACGAGAGATGGATGGGGGGGGGGCGAGAGATGGATGGGGGGGCGAGAGATGGATGGGGGGGGGCGAGAGATGGATGGGGGTGAGACGAGAGATGGATGGGGGTGAGACGAGAGATGGATGGGGGGGGGCGAGAGATGGATGGGGGGGGCGAGAGATGGATGGGGGGGGGCAGAGAGGATGGGTCAAGGTATAGCAAGTATGGGGGGGGGGGAGCAGGCCGGGGCGGAGCAGGTTTTTCTAGACTAAGGCTATGAGACTGTTCAGACATGAGGGGCGGGGCAGGGCTGGGGTGAGGCGGGGCAGGGCAGGGCGGAGCGGGGCAGGGGCGAGGCGGGGCAGGGCTGGGGCGGGGCCGGGGCAGGGCCTGGGACGAGGCGGGGCTGGGCCGGGGCTGGGCCGGGGCAGGGCGGGGCGGGTCGGGGCGAGGCGGGGCTGGGCAGGGCGGGGCCGGGTCGGGGCGAGGCGGGGCTGGGCAGGGCTGGGCCGGGGCAGGGTGGGGCAGGGCCGGGTCGGGACGGGGCAGGGTAAAGGGGTTGCCAGAGGCGGGAGCAAAAGAGCGCCACTACACCAACACTCTGGAGCTCCCTCACCCCGCCTGGCTGACCCCTCCCAGTCATCACCCTCCTCAGACCAGGTCATCTTCCCACGCCTCCCTCACTCTCACACTCACGCTTACCCTCACTCTCACATACTCATCCTAACACCCCACCCCCTCTCCCTCCCTCCCTCCCACTCTCACACTCACGCTTACTCTCGCATACAGTTATATTCACACACACACGCTCATTGTTCCCCGAATGTTCAAATTTTTAAATTCTAACTTAACAGGCATAACAAGGGAAGCAGGGTGGTGATGGTAGGGGGGAGGGGGGGGAGATAGTGGTGGTGGTGGTGGTAAGGGGGGAGGGGGGGGGGGAGATAGTGGTGGTTGTGGTGGTGGTGGTGGGGGTCAAGCAGCCACATGTCACTTCCACGCAGTCACACATTCAGGCTTATTAATTACCCCCACATACACATTCTCTCAAAGATACACATGTTTACACTGCCTGATAACCTTGCTACACCACTACGACAAGCTAACACTCAACCAAGAAACAGAAAGATGGGTTGACAGCCTCTTTTAAAGACTGCCGGAGAGCCTTCGACACCGGCACATCTGGTGATCCTTCCCACTCTGGAGTATGCGATAGAACACCGACATGGGTTGGGACGTACCTGTTAAAGAGGCGCAAAGAGTCGGAGGGACAGGGCATGAAGCCAGGATTAAAGAGTGCGACTCGCGGATTTCATTAAAGAGTGCGACTCGCGGATTTCATTAAAGAGTGCGACTAGCGGATTGTCGCTAGCATCAGAACTAGAACTGACCTGTTCCTTGTATACGTCAGTAGTCGGACCTGGGAATTATACTCCTACTTGTCAATGCTCCCCGATGTTGCAAAACTGAAACCGACATATGGAGACCCAGACAAACTGGAGGAATGATTGACAGAGGGCAGCGAGACATCACCCTAAGGTAGTGAGAGTGAGGGGGAGGAACGAGGAGTACTCACTGAGAGTAAGGTACTTCCTCGAATCTGAAAAGCCTCCAAGATTTTATAGAATAATATATAATCATACGTAATCTACAGACACATTAAGAGGTCAATGAAAAGATGGCGAATATTCGAGTAACTTTCATAAATTCGAAAAAGGAGGCAATTAGAACACCGTTTACTACCTACGTGAAACCAATACTGGAACATGTAGCCACGACATGGAGCTCACAGCTTGAAGCCCAATGAAGCTAATGAGGTCACAAGACTGGTTCCAGATATGACAGGACTTGAGCATGAGGAGAGAAATTAGCTCCTACTATATTATATATGTTACTGGAAAAGGAGACGTCGCGAAATATAAGATCCTAAAGGGGATTGACAAAGCTGATAAATAATAAAAGGTTTAGCGGGCGCAACAATAGAACAAGAGGTTATGTTTGAAAAGGCGAGGCCCAAAAGCTGACGCTCGGTACTGCATACACAAATAGGCGAGTACTCTCACACTATCACACACTCAATCTTACTTAGAGCACCCTACCCTTGCCCTCATGGTTGCACTTCCTCACACACACTCTCGCACTCAAACACTTGCACATATTTCTTAATTAGCAGGCTTATAAATTTCCCTCCCCACAGCTCATGTTAGGCCTTACCCTACTCTTCCCCCTGGAACAAGCCCCGTCAATCAGTTAAAACAAGGCTTTTACAATTGTACAATTTAAAACAATTGTTCATTTCAGTTAGACAGCGAGACCTGGAGTCATGGAGCAGCACCATAAGTACATACCAACTTCCACATCTTGTCTTAATCTTCGGCGGCTTTCTTTACATATATTAATCAATTTGTGAGCTCCGAAGCACCAGGAAGCTGTTTACAACAATGATAACATTTGCTAGAGCATCAGTTCGAAGCCTCCTCAAGGCTCCTGCTGATTTTCGTATTGATATATCATGTTAATGTGATTTCTTTGAACCTTGTGACTTGGAAGTTTTGATGCTTGTAAACCCTTTATTAAATGTAAACAAAGCCTCCAAAGATTAAGAAAAGATGCACAGGTTCCTAAGCAGATGTATAAATGCTACTTGAATCCTGGTCCAGGTTCCAATTTACAGCTGGCGAGGGTTCAGACCCAGACGAGATCGTCCAGCAACTCACGACATGTTCCAGTCTTACCCATTAAGTCTTGCCCGAGTTTGCTTGCCACAAAATCACGTACAAACGACTCATTCAGGTCAGGTGATTAGAGGTGTGATCCTGGCCAGTTCCTGACGCTATGGGAAACATAACCATGCCACTCTCATCAGCCTCATGCCCTATATTACAGCTACTGGATGGTCAGCTAAGCTAAAACACTGAAGTTGTTCAGTTAGAACACGTTCAAACGCAGTAATTAACGGTCGATGATCATCCCTAAAGATATATGGATGATTAATAGGCCTTTTGACTTCAACAGTTGTCATGATGTCTCTTGCTTCTTTATGAAGACATCATTTACCTGTGGCCTTAAACTTTGTCCACACCAGCTGGTGCACCTGTCAGGGGTTATAATGTGGGGTCCTAATACAGGAAGGAGCAACGCTCGTTTACAAGGCTCCGGAGATTAGGCAAGAACCTCTCTGTCTCCTCACAAAGATACAAGTCAAACGAAATCACAATTTTCCTTGCTGTTGGGGTAATTACCCTCAGGAGCACTACCACTGTCTCTTGCCAATACTCCTCCACTTTTTGGAATTCTCACCCCATTCAAGTCCTGGCCGATGTACCATTAACCTTCCAGCAATTTCCAGGCATCTCGCAGAGCAACATTGAGCATGGTCTCCTGCTCTCCAAGTTTGGAGGTCAAGTGACCTCAAGTGAGCCAATTGGGGCTCCCAGGCTCTCACACCACATAACTCCAAGCCCAGGCCAACACTCTTCACATATCTATCTAATATATCTAACTGTAATGTTGACTCCTCTCAATTTTATTAGCAACGTCACGTGACACAGCAACTGAAGTGACGTCAGGTTACCCGTCCACTGCCACATTTTCTCGCCACTAAAAAGCACAGTAAACATATCATTCACGCTAACATTAGTTACAACGCTAAAACACTACCAAATACTCCCTGGCAGTGTGGAAAACGGAAAATTGTTACTTTCTAAATTATGATATATTTGATCACGTCCCTAATCAAGGTCTTCAGGAACAGAATATATATATATACATGTGTTGGCTGAGGGGGTGTATAACAAAAAGGAGGCCTGGTCGAGGACTGGGCCGCGGGGAAGCTAAGCCCCGAAATCATCTCAAGATAACCTCAAGAAGATCCCTAATCAAGATCTTCAGGAACAGAATATATATATACATGTGTTGACTGGAGGGAGACACGCGAGCAGTCACCTTACACAACACAACTTGAGCCGCGAGAATTACTCTCCTAAATACGGTTTATGGCTGGTTTAAAAAGCTATACAAAATGTGAATGTTTCAGATAGATAAATAACGCAAAATTGACAAGAGTTTCGCTTATGGTGAGCGGTTCAGAGTCGTTATTGTAACTTGTTGTCACTCTCTGTATTTATCTATTTAGTTATTATGATTTGAAAATTATCCCGAAAATGTAATAATTTTAAATTCTTTAAAGCTATTCTGCATTCCTAACTATTTTTTGAGTGATCATTATTTGATTATTTCATTTACATTATTGGATTATTAATTATTATTATTATTATTATTATTATTATTATTATTATTATTATTATTATTATAGCTACTGATCTTGGTGTAATCAAATTTGTTCATAAAATCCCCGGACTTGCATTTTTACATATTTTAAGTAAAAATATACATAAAGTAAGCACAACAAAAATCTTTCATTCCCATTTCACTCAGTTGGATCATTGATGGATTTGAACTCAGTTCTCAAAAGCACGAGAAAAAGTCTTTCTTCCAACTAGACTAAGAAAATCTTAACGGCCTTCACGATATTTCTTTACCCGGGGTCAAATTCACGAAAGCACTTACGCAAACACTTAAGAATCTGTCCATCTTTTCTCAATCTTTGGCGGCTTTGTTTACAATAATTAAACAGTTAATGAGCTCCGAAGCACCAGGAGGCTGTTTATAACAATAACAACAGTTGATTGGGAAGTTTTCATACTTTTAAACTGTTTAATAAATGTAACCAAAGAATTCAAAGATTGAGGAAAGCTGTACACGTTCGTAAGTGTTTGCGTAAGTGCTTTCGTGAATCTGGCCCCTGACCTTCCAGATTATTTTCGCGCCGCTAGATGTCGTGGAAACATCACATGGGTGCCTGACAGCTGAGTGGATAGCACTCGGGATTCGTAGTCCCGAGGTTCCGGGTTCGATCCCCGGTGGATCGGAGACAAATGGGCAAAATGTTTCTATCACCCTAATGCCCTTGTTACTTAGCAGTAAATAGGAACCTGGGAGTTAAGACAGCTGCTACGGGCTGCTTCCTGGGGGTGTGTAACAAAAAGGAGGCCTGGTCGAGGACCGGGCCGCGGGGACGCTATGCCCCGAAATCATCTCAAGATAACCTCAAGATAACATTAACGTAACCAAGAGTTAAATAATCAACGTAGCTGGTATTGGTAAAAAAAAAAGTAAGGCATGCAATAGACCACAAACATGCCAGGATTCGAATCCTCCGAGCATTTAAGTTCAGAGATAATTGGTACCCAGTCGCCCGTCATTAAGTTAAAAAAAACTGTCAAAATATTACGTTAGTGTCTGGACCAATGGGCTTGGTTTTGGGCTGTGTGGTGGTGGTGGTGTGTTCTACCACCCCACTCAAACCACTCTAACGTGATTTCTGTTCAAGCTACAATATATGCTCACCATTTTTCTAATTTGTTTATGTACCAAGAGTACTATATGATGATTTATGTACTATATTATGTACTATTTATGTACTATATGATGATTTATGGTTTTCCCCACTCTATTTTGAGGCATAGGGTTCTTCCCTCCCCTCAGCTCGTCTTAAGCCATATCCTACCAGTTTTCCCGGAACATGATCTGCTAAACCCAGAACATGAACGTAATCATCATTTTGCAACATCACACGCCCAGAACAAGAGCGTGTGAAGCTCGCTTGGGGCGAGCTTCACACGTTACAAACACTTCTTACAAGTCTTCGCCCGAGTACTCCAGACACAGTCCATCATCACAACAAAGAGCCCTCGGATTCACAGCGTATTAGTCAAATATTGACATTCTAAAGTCCGTATAATTTGGTATTTAACTTATAGTGTTCAACGTAGCCCAAACGCCTAACTTTTGCTAAGGCCAAGCACGAATTCACAACGAATAATGTGATTTTTTGAGACATAATCAGCTTAATACACCATTTCAAAGACTCGTTCGTTTTTTGCAGTTTTAAATCAACAACTTAAATCTAATATAAGTCTATTGGACTATTCATCACATTCTATCTAATAATGTATATATGAGTAAATACAAATTTAGAATATGCATTATGTTAAAATTTCTGAATGCGTCTTTGGGTTCCTCTTTATGCGTCGTTAACGAGAGCAGATGAGAACAGGTTGTATAAACAATGACCCAATCATCGGTAATCCAGCAGCCAAAATCTCTTGTTTGCGAAAGAAAAACGCTCCTCACACGATTCTGCAGCCCGTCCTCCAAACAAAGACCCAAAAGTGATTCCATGCACCCGCCAAACCCCCAGGTGTTTATCAGTGAAAAATGGTTCACACACGACTCACAGCTGATTTGGTTCGAACACTTCCGGAACAAGTGCTTCACTGACGAATTTTATTCGAACCACAACGCTGTAAATGCTTCACCCACGTACTACAAATACAAATAATCGCCAACAGAACCTAAACACCTAACCTAACCTATGCCTATATATGCACAATATGCTAATATATTATGATATTATTTTATATTTTAGAAAATTCCCGTTCAGAATGTTAAAATGTTAAAATTTATGAATGCGTCTGTGGGGTCGACCGCTGGATGTAATGGACTTGAGTCGAGGACGGGTTGCGAATTGCATCACTATAAATCTTTCACCCAAGTACTACAAATCCAAATAATTACCAACGGAACCTAAACACCTATGCCTTAATAGGCATAATATGCTTATATAGTAATATTAATTTACATCTGAAAAAATTCCTATAGTGAATGAACAGCAAGTTAAACCCATCCTATGACCAGGCTCGTTAAATCACCGGCTGACTTTCAACACGCATTCATCAATGTTTATATAAAAATATATATAATTATATAAGTTAATATATATTAATATATATAAATAAATAAATGAATATATTGTGTTGTAAAAATGTTTCTTCTCATACATTAATATTATTATTCATTAAAATTCTGTGTATCTTAGGCGTAGGTTGGGTTAGGTGTTTAGGTTCCGTTGGGGATGATTTGTATGTGTAGTCCGTGGGTGATGGTTGTAGTCCGTGGGTGATGGTTGTAGTCCGTGGGTGATGGTTGTAGTCCGTGGGTGAGGGTTGTAGTCCGTGGGTGATGGTTGTAGTCCGTGGGTGAGGGTTGTAGTCCGTGGGTGATGGTTGTAGTCCGTGGGTGATGGTTGTAGTCCGTGGGTGATGGTTGTAGTCCGTGGGTGAGGGTTGTAGTCCGTGGGTGAGGGTTGTAGTCCGTGGGTGAGGGTTGTAGTCCGTGGGTGATGGTTGTAGTCCGTGGGTGAGGGTTGTAGTCCGTGGGTGAGGGTTGTAGTCCGTGGGTGATGGTTGTAGTCCGTGGGTGAGGGTTGTAGTCCGTGGGTGATGGTTGTAGTCCGTGGGTGATGGTTGTAGTCCGTGGGTGATGGTTGTAGTCCGTGGGTGATGGTTGTAGTCCGTGGGTGAGGGTTGTAGTCCGTGGGTGATGGTTGTAGTCCGTGGGTGATGGTTGTAGTCCGTGGGTGAGGGTTGTAGTCCGTGGGTGATGGTTGTAGTCCGTGGGTGATGGTTGTAGTCCGTGGGTGATGGTTGTAGTCCGTGGGTGAGGGTTGTAGTCCGTGGGTGATGGTTGTAGTCCGTGGGTGATGGTTGTAGTCCGTGGGTGAGGGTTGTAGTCCGTGGGTGATGGTTGTAGTCCGTGGGTGAGGGTTGTAGTCCGTGGGTGATGGTTGTAGTCCGTGGGTGAGGGTTGTAGTCCGTGGGTGATGGTTGTAGTCCGTGGGTAAAGCCTGTAGTACGCGAGTCGTGTATAACCCGTTCTTCCTTCATTAACAGGAGGACTGGCGGCGGGATTAGTACGAATTTGACCTTTGTTGTTGAAGACGGGCTGCAAAATTGTTGAATATATCAACCCAACCCCTGGATGGGTTGCCATGAATACTCTTAATGTTCTCTCATGTATTGTAAACATAAATGATCAACAGAACCTAAACACCTAACCTAACCCCTACCTTAATACACGAAATTATATAATAATTAGACTTTATATAAGAAAACGTAAGAGTTTGAATACACAGTACGTTGAAACTGATAAGAATTTTTGGTGGTGAGCCTGGCCTGAGGACTGAGGCTGATGTGAGAGACATTACTTGGATCACTACTTAACATCCCGTTGAACCTTAATGCTGTCTGGATCACTATTTAAGTAGTAACGAGATCAGTACTTAAGTAGTAGTATTTTTTTTTTTTCCAGGGATATTCCTGCGCGGGCCCTAAGCCCACTAAATGTTGCTTGTTTCTGTTTTTACTTGGGCGGAGTATGAGTATTTATGACTCGTATGGTCGCTACTTAATTAGTAGTAGTAGTAGTAAGTCGAGTAACGTCGTTTTGAGTTGGTAAATATCTAGTTTCACTGGTAATATGTCAACTAATCAGTATTATGTGCATATATTACATATACACACATGGAACGTTATATGGCATGTAAAACATAAATAAAAAAAATGTTGTACCTAGTAGCCAGAACGCACTACTCGGCCTACTATGCAAGGCCCAATTTGCCTAATAACCCAAGTTTTCCTGAATTATATATTTTCTCTAATTTTTTTCTTATGAAATGATAAAGCTACCCATTTCATTACGTACGAGGTCAATTTTTTTTTTATTGGAGTTAAAAGTAACGTAGATATATGACCGAACCTAACCAACCCTACCTAACCTAACCTAACCTATCTTTATAGGTTATGTTAGGTTAGGTAGCCGAAAAAGTTAGGTTAGGTTAGGTAGGTTAGGTAGTCGAAAAACAATTAATTCATGAAAACTTGGCTTATTAGGCAAATTGGGCCTTGCATAGTAGGCTGAGAAGTGCGTTCTGACTACTAGGTACGACATATATATATATATATATATATATATATATATATATATATATATATATATATATATATATATATATATATATATATATATATATATATATATATATATATATATATATATATATATATATATATATATATATATATATATATAGAATAGGGAAAGGAGTACCGGTTCACTTATGAACCGGTACTGTGTACGTCTTCTAAGAAGGGTGTGTTGGTGTGTCTGGCAGTGGTATTATGACCAATGTTGGTGGTGGTTGTGGTTTGCTGGTACGTCTATAAAGCGGTGTCTCAAGACAAAGTTAATCCAGATAGCAAACACTGACTTGCAAAGTTATTTCGTTGCAGAAGGTTATGCCATTCAGTGGCAAGATGATTAATTGGCGTGTCTCACTGTCTGTACAATAACGTAAGCCATATTTTTTTGGTTATAACCTTACTATTTACTAAAGTGACTTTCAATTTGAACCCACTTTATTCTCTTTTTTATTTATATTTAGAAAACAGGGAAGTATAGTGCAGACGTCTTAAGTCCTCACTATACACTATAAATACCAAATATTTTATAGTCTACGATATTACGCCCTTTGTCTCGTGTGGGATTTATAGTAATTGCGATTTACGGAACTGATATAATGAACTGCAGCTAGAGGAGCATTGCTTACTGCAGCTAGGTTATTGACATCATTAGTATCCTCGCTCTCTCTACAGCCTCACTCCTGACATCACGCGTGACGTCTTCAGGAACACTTTCTACAACCAGGCTCCTGACATCACGCGTGACATCATCGGGAACTATCTTTGCAACCTTGCAACCAACATCAAGAGCAACCACAATTATTGATCAACAGGGAACGACAAGTGACACTAGATAATCCCCATCTCCTCAAGGCTTTCAACTCCCTAATCAACACTTAACTGTTCCGATGACGCAAAAATGCGTCAAGTGTACTATAACGGTAAACGACCCGATGACTCCCAAACGCGTCCTTCAACAACGGGACTGTTAACAAAATAGTATATATGAGCAGTGTGGGAAGAGGTCATGTGGGGACCTGCCTGAGATCACTTCGGTCAACCACCCCTAAACTTTTCCATGAAACGTGAAAAGGTCTTTCCATACTTTTTTTGGGGGTAATTCTAACTGTTGGCCTTTTATTGTCTTGTTGGTAGCAAGTATTGTTAAGAGTTCAATTAGTACACATTGCTTCAAACGAGCCGTTTATAAACGTGGTTAGTGACTATAAAGTCTAACGACCACACGATGCATGTCAGCGTCGTTAGCAATCGAAGGAGTTAAAAGCCATATCTTATCTTGAGATGATTTCGGGGCTTAGTGTCCCCGCGGCCCGGTCCTCGACCAGGCCTCCACCCCCAGGAGGCAGCCCGTAGCAGCTGTCTAATTCCCAGGTACCTATTTACTGCTAGGTTAACAGGGGGATCAGGGTGAAATAAACATTTTGCCCATTTGTCTCCACCTCCACCGGGGATCGAACCCGGAACCTCAGGATTACGAATCCGAAACGCTGTCCACCCATATGCCAGGCGCCATATTTACAGTCTTCAAATATTGAGGCCATACAATGGGTTCGAACCCGCATCCTTGGACTTGCATTGTGATACAGGACGGTGCCCTGCAAACGTCATGTAAGTCAGGTAACACGCCTGGTTGAGATACTTTTAACCCCTTGTTGTCCATCCGGTAGTGACTGATGAGTCCAAAGACGCAGGTTCGATCCCATCGTACTCCCTCAACATTTTCTCATATAAACATTACGTGCTTATAACTATATTGTGCATTCACACTTACAACCAGAAAAACAATAAACAAGAAAACTAACAACACAACTGGCCAATAGGTACACATGTACTGGTCCATGAAACTCTACACAGCGGCCAGAAACACCCAAGCATAAACACAGGACTGAAACATTACTAAGACAAGTCATCAAACAAGATTCAACGTGGCAAAAATGTTTCAATAGGAGCTTGTGTGTCAAAATATTTTCATAAATATACAGTGATTGTGTGTCTCAAACACTTCTTTGTAGACGTGAAGCACGAAATTACGTTCTAAATGCCCATGCCTACTACTGCATGCCCCAGGTCCCATGCCCACTACTGCATGCCCCCCGGGTCCCATGCCCACTACTGCATGCCCTCCCCAGGTCCCATGCCCACTACTGCATGCTGCCCCAGGTCCCATGCCCACTACTGCATGCCCCCGGGTCCCATGCCCACTACTGCATGCCCCCCGGGTCCCATGCCCACTACTGCATGCCCTCCCCAGGTCCCATGCCCACTACTGCATGCTGCCCCAGGTCCCATGCCCACTACTGCATGCCCCCCGGGTCCCATGCCCACTACTGCATGCCCTCCCCAGGTCCCATGCCCACTACTGCATGCTGCCCCAGGTCCCATGCCCACTACTGCATGCCCCCCGGGTCCCATGCCCACTACTGCATGCCCCCCGGGTCCCATGCCCACTACTGCATGCCCTCCCCAGGTCCCATGCCCACTACTGCATGCTGCCCCAGGTCCCATGCCCACTACTGCATGCCCCCCGGGTCCCATGCCCACTACTGCATGCCCTCCCCAGGTCCCATGCCCACTACTGCATGCTGCCCCAGGTCCCATGCCCACTACTGCATGCCCCCCGGGTCCCATGCCCACTACTGCATGCCCCCCAGGTCCCATGCCCACTACTGCATGCTGCCCCAGGTCCCATGCCCACTACTGCATTCCCCCCAGGTCCCATGCCCACTACTGCATGCCCCCCAGGTCCCATGCCCACTACTGCATGCTGCCCCAGGTCCCATGCCCACTACTGCATGCCCCCAGGTCCCATGCCCACTACTGCATGCTGCCCCAGGTCCCATGCCCACTACTGCATGCCCCCCAGGTCCCATGCCCACTACTGCATGCTGCCCCAGGTCCCATGCCCACTACTGCATGCCCCCAGGTCCCATGCCCACTACTGCATGCCCCCCAGGTCCCATGCCCACTACTGCATGCCCCCCAGGTCTGCATGCCCCCCCAGGTCTCATGCCCACTACTGCATGCCCCCCCCCAGGTCCCATGCCCACTACTGCATGCCCCCCAGGTCCCATGCCCACTACTGCGTGCCCCCCCCCAGGTCCCATGCCCACTACTGCATGCCCCCCCAGGTCCCATGCCCACTACTGCATGCCGCCCCCAGGTCCCATGCCCACTACTGCATGCCCCCCCAGGTCCCATGCCCACTACTGCATGCCCCCCCCAGGTCCCATGCCCACTACTGCATGCCCCCCCAGGTCCCATGCCCACTACTGCATCCCCCCCCAGGTCCCATGCCCACTACTGCATGCCCCCCCCAGGTCCCATACCCACTACTGCATGCCCCCCAGGTCCCATGCCCACTACTGCATGCTGCCCCAGGTCCCATGCCCACTACTGCATGCCCCCCCAGGTCCCATGCCCACTACTGCATGCCCCCCCCAGGTCCCATGCCCACTACTGCATGCCCCCCAGGTCCCATGCCCACTACTGCATGCCCCCCAGGTCCCATGCCCACTACTGCATGCCCCCCCAGGTCCCATACCCACTACTGCATGCTGCCCCAGGTCCCATGCCCAGTACTGCATGCCCCCCCCAGGTCCCATGCCCACTACTGCATGCCCCCCCAGGTCCCATGCCCACTACTGCATGCCCCCCCCCAGGTTCCATACCCACTACTATATGCCCCCAGGTCCCATACCCACTACTGCATGCCCCCCAGGTCCCATACCCACTACTGCATGCCCCCCAGGTCCCATACCCACTACTGCATGCCCCCCAGGTCCCATACCCACTACTGCATGCCCCCCAGGTCCCATGACCACTACTGCATGCCCCCCCCCAGGTCCCATACCCACTACTGCATGCCCCCCAGGTCCCATACCCACTACTGCATGCCCCCCAGGTCCCATACCCACTACTGCATGCCCCCAGGTCCCATACCCACTACTGCATGCCCCCCAGGTCCCATGACCACTACTGCATGCCCCCCCCCCAGGTCCCATGCCCACTACTGCACACGCCCCCCCCCCCCCACCAGATCTCCAGATATTCTTTTTGCCTGTCTAAGGATCCCGGAAGGCGGCGCCGAGAGCTTCCACGGCAATGAACCCTTTTTATCCAACGCTGACCGTGAATCATCAGAATTCCTTGAAGGGAGGAAAGAGACGCAGGCGAGGACGAGAAGAGGAGGAAAGAAGGAGGAGGAGAAAGAGGAAGAAGAAGGAGGAGAAAGAGGAGGAGAAGAGGTAGGCATCCTTCAAGACAGAAGGTAGAGGTCAATGTTCAGAGTGAATGCCTCCTCCTCCTCCTCCCCTTTGCGGAGGCTGGGACGATTCTTAAACTTTTTCCTGTGTTCTTCGTATTCTTTTATCATCCTTCACCTATTGCTGTTCTTGGCACGGCACTTCTTCACTCAGGGGGGGGGGGGCAGCTCTGCTGACGGTCTTGACCGGCAGGATGTGAGTACAGGAGACATGCTTCGCTTCCCTACACTCATTTGGGCCAGGAGGGACAGGTATATTAAGGTAAGGAAGGCCAGGTATATTAAGGTAAGGAAGGCCAGGTATATTAAGGTAAGGAAGGCCAGGTATATTAAGGTAAAGAAGGAAGGCCAGGTACATTAAGGTAAGGAAGGCCAGGTATATTAAGGTAAAGAAGGAAGGCCAGGTACATTAAGGTAAGGAAGGCCAGGTATATTAAGGTAAAGAAGGAAGGCCAGGTACATTAAGGTAAGGAAGGCCAGGTATATTAAGGTAAAGAAGGAAGGCCAGGTACATTAAGGTAAGGAAGGCCAGGTATATTAAGGTAAAGAAGGAAGGCCAGGTACATTAAGGTAAGGAAGGCCAGGTATATTAAGGTAAAGAAGGAAGGCCAGGTACATTAAGGTAAGGAAGGCCAGGTATATTAAGGTAAAGAAGGAAGGCCAGGTACATTAAGGTAAGGAAGGCCAGGTATATTAAGGTAAAGAAGGAAGGCCAGGTACATTAAGGTAAGGAAGGCCAGGTACATTAAGTTAAATAAGGAAGGCCAGGTACATTAAGGTAAGGAAGGCCAGGTATATAAGGAAGGCCAGGTACATTAAGGTAAGGAAGGCCAGGTATATTAAGGTAAGGAAGGCCAGGTATATTAAGGTAAGGAAGGCCAGGTACATTAAGGTAAGGAAGGCCAGGTATATTAAGGTAAAGAAGGAAGGCCAGGTACATTAAGGTAAGGAAGGCCAGGTACATTAAGGTAAGGAAGGCCAGGTACATTAAGGTAAGGAAGGCCAGGTATATTAAGGTAAAGAAGGAAGGCCAGGTACATTAAGGTAAGGAAGGCCAGGTACATTAAGGTAAGGAAGGCCAGGTACATTAAGGTAAGGAAGGCCAGGTATATTAAGGTAAGAACAACAAGGAAATCCCAGCTAATGTATGAGGCAGATTCAAACATGTGTAAAACAGTTGGCAGTTGTTTGCAATAAAAATATTTAGATAACACTATTTACTAAGTGAAGGCAAAATTAACAATTAAAAACTAAATGAGACTATTAATTAAATAAGAATAGCAAAGTTATGTAATATATTACCAATCCGTTAAAAATGCGACGCAATTGCATTCAGAACAGCAGCGTAATACTGACGTTTTCTATGCATCTGCCTCGATAGGCAAAGTGGGTTGCTTGGGTGCGCACGTTTCTGGTTGGGTAAAACAGCTGTATTTTTTACGGAGTGGCAGATCAAGAGAGCGGGCTACAATATACGCTGTCAGTCTCAGAGTAATGTGAAGATCTGTACAAGTAAGACGTGATCAGATTTATTAATCTCATTTTGACTACTTTTTACACAACTTTTTATAACTTTGAACAGTGAAAATCACAAATTTAGTCAAAAGGTGCTTAGGATTTTCAACGATATAGATATTACTGCGTGTAGGTGTATGTGTGAGAGTGTAAGTACCTATGCTACATAAGTGGTGGCTCGTCTTCCCACACAGTTCGGTCACAAAATTTTGAAACTACATGTAGCTTCAAGGAGTTTAATAGTTTAATACCTAAGTGTAGTTACAGGATGAGAGCTACGCTCGCGGGGCCCCGTCTTCCCAGCACTCTTTGTCGTATAACGCTTTGAAACTACTGACGGTCTTGGCCTCCACCACCTTCTCACCTAACTTGTTCCAACCGTCTACCACTGTTTGCGAAAGTGTACTTTATAATATTCTTTCGGCAGCTTTCTTTAGTTCGCTTAAATCTATGACCTCTTCTTCATCAAGTTCCAGGTTTCAAGAGTTCTTCTTTATCAATTTTGTCGGATCCCAATAGTATTTTGTACGTTGTGATCATATCGTCTCCGTTTCTTCTATATTCTAGCTTTGACATATTTAACGCCCGTAGCCTCTCATCGTTGCTCATGTCATTCAGCTCCGGAAGCCATTTTGTACCACGTCTGTATCTTTTCCAGTTGATGTGCTTCTTGAGATGTGGGTACCGCACAACACCTCCAAATTCCAACCTTGGTCCCACGAAGGTTGTGAACAATTTCTTGAATATTTTGCCATCAATGTATTTAAAAGCAATTTTAAAATTGGAAAATGTAGCATAGCCTCCCTTTATATATAGTCCTCAGGTGACAGTTTTCTGTACAGAACCACCCCTAGACCAGAATTATTTAATGATTTGTCCCATAATGTGTACGTTGAGTGTGACCTGTTATTTCCTATTCTCACATTTATTCGCGTTAAATGCCATTTGCCGTTATTGCTGCAAACACTTATGTCCAGGTCATCTTGAAGGGCATGACAATCCTCTAAGTTTCTTATCTTCCCTACTATCTTAGTATCATCAGCAAACATGTTTATATAATTATGTATTGCTTTTGCTAGGTCGTTTATGTACACAATAAGCACTACATGATCAGTTTTTTCTCGTGTCTCATTTGCCTATCTCCATCCGTGTGTGTGTGTGTGTGTGTGTGTGTGTGTGTGTGTGTGTGTGTGTGTGTGTGTGTGTGTGTGTGTGTGTGTGTGTGTGTATGCGCGTGCGCACGTGCGCTCGCATAAACCTGTAGTTGTATCTACATAACAGTTATTAACCAAATGTAACAGTTCATCCACCAGCATAATAGTCATGAGAAGAACATGTATAGCACAACCACACAACCGGGCTGTTAGACCAGGTGGAGCAGTGTATGGGTAGTACGCAGGGTTGTGGCAACAAGAGAGCTTCACACTCTCACCACCAGGGGGGGCAGCGAGCGCCCCGCGTCTCTCTAACCTCCACTCACTTGCGGATCTTACTCCTCCTGCCCGGTTCTTCACCCTCCTCCAGCCCGAACTCTATTTGCCACTCCGTAAAAAAATGCAACTGTTTTTCCTTAACCAGAAACGAACTAACCCAAACAACCCACCTATCCTCTCCAGGCAGATGCGCAGGAAACGTCAATATTATTGTGGTTTTAATTTTTACAAATACGATCAATTTTTTTTTACGAATGGTCGATTCAATACCGTCCCACCCTCTCAGAAGATAAGGCAGATTAGTAGTAAGTTTACTTACTATTAATCTTAAGTTTACTTAGTTTACTAATTACTTACTAATTAGTAGTAAAAACACCAGAATAAATGAAACTGAAGGACTTTTGGCCCATACGAGGCAGCTCCTATTAATATCCTCCCAGTGGGTACGGTCACCATTCTCAATTACGGGGATCCCGGGTTCGAGTCCCGGGTGGGACAGAAATGGTTAGCCACATTTCATTTCACCTGATACCACTGTTCACCTAAGCAGCAAATAGGTACCCCGGGAGTTGGGCAACTGTTGTGTGGTTGCATCCTGGAAAAGGTGGTCAATAGACAATGGCGAGACCTAGATACAAACCTTAAAGAATATATACACAGGCTTCCTGACCCCGACCAAACGACTTATGCCTAACCTACTCTTGAAACAATACATGTATCCCATGTCTGTTATGTTAACCGGCAATTGATTCCTTAAATCAACAACCTTGTTTCCAAACCAGCATTCACCGGGGTCTTTCCTGTCTCTAAACTTCTCCAATTCGCATCCATTATGTTGATACATTTAAAATTTTTATCATATCCCGTTGTTAAAACCTTTCATACACTCCTACACTTCAGTCATGTCACCCCTTCTTCTTCTCGTTATAGATTCAGCTACTTGGAACATAAAGCTCTAAGTAGCACGGGCTATGGTGAGCCCGTAGTGGACTTAAAACACCCCTTCTTACTCTTCGTCATTTATGGCTATGTAAGTAAAGCGTTTTACTCTCTTCAGAAGGAAGGTTCTATTCCTGAGATAACTTTGTCATCATTCTCTAAACGCATTCCAGTGAATTTATGTCCATTTTATATTATGGAGACTAAAAGTGAACTGCATTATCTAAATTGGGTTTAACACGGCCAAGATCAACCTGATGGATGATGTTACACGTCTCCTTGTTAACGCTTCACGAAACAGAAAGAAAATCAAGTATCCTGTTTGACTTGCCCCGTGTATATATATATATATATATGTCGTACTTAGTAGCCAGAACGCATCTCAGCCTCGAACCTAACCAACCCTACCTAACCTAACCTAACCTATCTTTATAGGTTAGGTTGGGTTAGGTAGTAGAAAAAGTTAGGTTAGGTTAGGTTAGGTAGGTTAGGTAGTCGAAAAATCATTAATTCATGAAAACTTGGCTTATTAGGCAAATCGGGCCTTGCATAGTAGGCTGAGAGTGCGTTCTGGCTACTAAGTACGACATATATATATATATATATATATATATATATATATATATATATATATATATATATATATATATATATATATATATATATATATATATATATATATATATATATATATATATATATATATATATGCAATACTTTTTGTGCCTAAGATCCCAACTAATCATAATTCCTTGACAATTCTCGCATTCAGAATTCGCAATTTCAACACTGTCCAGTTGATATCTGGGAGCTATTATTATTAACATTATTATTATTATTATTATTATTATTATTATTATTATTACCCAAGCTCACAGCCCTACAACCTTCAGCCATAAACTGCACCTACCAGTATTTCGTTCGTGTTTAAAGCCTATTTAGATGGCCATGTAGCACAGTTTGTCTTCTGGATCTATTTCCCGCTTTATATTTGTATCGTCTGCAAAAATGACAAATGTTGCTTTTCAACCCTATGCCAAAATCGTTGACATATACGGTAAAGAGCAGAGGTGCCAGGACGCGGCCCCTGCGGCACTCCACTTACAAGTCCATCACTGAGACATAGTCCTGCACCGCCGGTCGCCCTCCAGTCACCGACACGTAAATCAGAGACGACTGGGATAAGCCATTACTACCAAAACATCTTTATTACAACACCGACTTCATTTGAGAGACAAAAGCTGGACTTCTTTTTTTTTCTCCTGGCCATTGCTGGACCCCCCCTTTTTTTAACTATGAATATAAACTGGTAGCGCCTAAGGAAACTTAGTATACTACATATAACAAGGAATAAAATTCGAGTATAATAATATAGAATTACTTGGGTATACTTCTCAAATACAAGCCCAGTTCAATATTTGGGTGTCTTGTAAAGAATTTTTTTATGACACATTCGTTGGGTTCTTGTCGTCCTTTGTCTTGTGAGATAAGAATGATTTATGTGGGAATAGTAGAGACCCGAGGTAATGTTTACTTACAATAGCAAGCGGGCAAGAGAAAGGCAGGCAGGCAGGCAGGCAGGCAGGCCGGTAGGCAGGCAGGCATGCAGGTAGGCAGGCAGACAGACAGGCAGACAGGCAGACAGGCAGGTAGGCAGGCAGGCAGGTAGGCAGGCAGACAGACAGGCAGGCAGGCAGGCAGGCAGGCAGGCAGGCAGGCAGGCAGGCAGGCAGGCAGGCAGGCAGGCAGGCAGGCAGGCAGGCAGGCACTAGAACACAGAAACAGATATTGAGAAAGGGAGAGATTGGCAGAAACAGACACAGTCTGATAGAAAGATATGAAGACAGATAATCAGGAAAACGCACAAACAGGCAAAGATGGTCAAACACACACACCCACACATATACACAGGCAAAGAAAAACATAAAAACGCAAATACAGCAACAGAAAAAAAACAAACGTAGCAAAATCAAAATAAAAAGCACAGACAAACACAGGAAGCAACACATCGTCACACACTGTCAAACACCGTCAAAACACCCACCCCCAATCCATTAATTATATTTACATACACCGGACCGAGAAGAAAACACACACACATCGTAAGGCCTCAACACACACTCTTAAGACTTACGAGACAGGACGTGAATACCAGAGATTTACCACAACATCGTGGCTCGGGCTCCCACCTGACCAGAATATCTCCAGGCGCTAATGAGGCGATATATATATATATATATACACCGGGAGAAATATATCGCATTCTGGGTGGTATATGCCGAGTATATCGTCAACTTGGGGTTCCTTAGAGTTGGAAGATGCCTCACTGACGTGTGGCACACCCCAAAATATGTGGGAACTACTCCTCCTATGGCGAGGGGAACCCTCCAATGAGGTGTGTGACATCCCCCCAACCCCCCAACCCCCTTGAGGTGCGGCGCCCCCCCCCCTAAGGTGTTGGGACTAGGACCCTTCAGGGATTGTTGGGTAATTACAATCATTTATTCTTGGAGTTTATTGAGGGAGAGGAGGCAGCATGCTTTATTTGCAATAATGATTGAAAGATGATAATGAGTTATTTAAGATAATTATGATCTGGCTTGAGATGAGATATTGTGGGGAGACACAACACTATAAGGAATGTGTTGCAGAGGTGTTGGGGTGGGTGTTGCAGAGGTGTTGTGTGTTGCTGTGTGAGGAAAGTAGAATGGTCTTCCCTCACATGGAGGCATCATAACATGGAGGGGGCTGGCATGCCTAGCGATGGTCACTGGTCTGGGTAAACTGATCCTCCTGTATTGACAGTACTTTTAGTAGCACTGTGGACCACCCTACATATACTGACCTAATGGACAGTCAGATAGTAAGAGTTTGGTAATAATGAGAGTTTGATAGTAATGAGTTAAAGATTCATTTTATCGTCCTGAAAAAATACAGCTAAAAAACTAAATAAAACATTCATAGACCTAGCAGAGTGTGTATGTATGTATGTATGTATGTATGTATGTATGTATGTATGTATGTATGTATGTATGTATGTATGTATGTATGTATGTATGTACATATATATACTATATTAAACCTCAAGAAGCGTGTATTAGGCCGAGAATGGTCAGGTTTTATTACCAACATAAATACAAAACTTTTTTCAGTTTGTCTAAATTCAGTACCATCAAATTCTAGTTTCTAAGCGTCCCCATTACGGTAATATATGTACAACAGCCCACGGCGTTACTGTAAGTACTATCTAAAAAGGAGGATGGGCTGACTGGTTGGTGTCATGTTGAGTCGTAAACTGTAGAACTATGGTAGTTTGTGGCGTGTCATGTCAGTAAACTTCAGGACCATACTATCGTCTCAAGCCCCATATCACTAAACAAATAAAACCATAAAGAACTTTAAATTGCACCTCACAAAATATATTCCAATAAACAAATTCGAAGGCCGTCTTGTAGTTCTAAAGATGTGGGCGGTGCAACCAAAATCAGTGATTGCAACAGAAATTGGTTGAAATTGTCTGTTGCAGTTGTTGAAGTGTGTTCCTTCAATGCTTGCAGAGAGACACCTGGAGTGTTTGAGGCCAGGAACACCTGTGAGAGTCCCAGCGTCTTTATTCTTCTTCTTGTGGGGGGTAATACAGCCGTGATCGCTAGTTCACTTCCCTGTTTGGCTTTTTTCAAGACTCCTCAAGGTTGGAGTTTGATAGAGCGTTCCTCTCTCTGTACCTACTGTTGCTCTCTCTCTCTCTCTCTTCTCTCTCTCTCTCTACTCTCTCCTCTCTCTCTCTCTCTCTCTCTCTGCTCTCTGTTGCTCTCTCTCTCTCTCACTCTACTGTTCTCTCTCTCTCTCTCTCTCTCTCATCTCTCTCTCTCTCTCTCTCTCATGCACCTACATACTGTTGATCTCTCTCTCTCTCTCTCTCTCTCTCTCTCTCTCTCTCTCTCTCTCTCTCTCTCTCTCATCTCTCTCTCTCTCTCTCTCTCTCTCTCTCTCTCTCTCTGCACCTACTGCACTCTCTACTGTGCTGCTCTCTCTCTCTCTCTCTCTCTCTCTCTCTCTCTCTCTCTCTCTCTCTCTCTCTCTCTCTCTCTCTCTCTCTCTCTCTCTCTCTCTCTTTCTCCTGCACCTACTGTTGCTCTCTCTCTCTCTCTCCCTGCACCTACTGTTGCTCTCTCTCTCTCTCTCTCTCTCTCTCCCTGCACCTACTGTTGCTCTCTCTCTCTCTCTCTCTCTCTCCACCTATACAAATAACTGCTACCTTCTCCACCTACACCCACTACTCCTATCTCACTCCTCCAACACACCCTACTATCCTCCTCTCCACTAACACCATTGCTACTCTCTCCCCACCAACACCCACTGCTATCCTCCACCAACACCCACTGCCCCCCCTCTCTACCATTTACATATCACAGAGTCTAGCACAGATTAGGGAATAATTAGAGACAGATCAGTGCAGAAGATGTATAGTGACCACAGCAGCTGCAGCATCAGGATGTGTCGGTTGGGACAAGAATTCAACCACGAACCACTTATCCTGCTGTAAGGGACCAACAGAAAAACAAAAGTGCACTTACACAACATTAGGCTTAGATGCTAATGTGCATGGGGAACAGGTTTACAGGTTCTAGATGAGAGGAAATGTCAGCACTGTGGAGAAATTATCTAACATTATCTAACACAGTGCCGACTGACAAACCAAATGAGACTTCAACTGAGATTTAACAGCGCAGAAGCTGTTATTTATGTTGGACATGATAATAATGATTCATTTGTTGGCTTCAGTAATACTTATACACCGCATAAATAATACAAGAAACGAGAAACCAGTAGCACTAAGTGGGCTTGCCAGAGGTTAGATATATATACACACATACCAAAAGAATAGGGGTGGTAGGAAAAGAAAATATCAAAGTGTTCAGTGAGGATCCACAAGGTCTTCTCTGAGTACTCTTTATTTTCTTCTCCGAGGCTTTGGGTCCCTAAACTGTGGACCAGAGGTGGTACCCCTTCTAGGTTATATATATATGTCGTACCTAGTAGCCAGAATGCACTTCTCGGCCTACTATGCAAGGCCCGATTTGCCTAATAAGCCAAGTTTTCATGAATTAATTGTTTTTCGGCAACCTAACCTACCTAACCTAACCTAACCTACCTTTTTCGGCTACCTAACCTAACCTAACCTATAAAGATAGGTTAGGTTAGGTTAGGTAGGGTTGGTTAGGTTCGGTTATATATCTACGTTAATTTTAACTCCAATAAAAAAAATTACCTCATACATAATGAAATGGTTAGCTTTATCATTTCATAAGAAAAAATTAGAGAAAATATTTTAATTCAGGAAAACTTGGCTTATTAGGCAAATCGGGCCTTGGATAGTAGGCCGAGAAGTGCGTTCTGGCTACTAGGTACGATATATATATATATATATATATATATATATATATATATATATATATATTTATTTATTTATATATATTATAATTAGTCGAGCCTTGGACCAAATACCAATAGATCCACGGTTGGAGACCATTTGCTTGGAGGTAGCATTATTAAACTTCGCAGGATTACTAGTGAGTGCACTGTGAGTCATACGGGGAGTCGGGGAAGGCCCCCTATACAACTCTTTTTCCCGATGCCTGTAGAAATTAAATACTGTATCCGAGTTCGTAGAGTTGTAGAACTTGCTTAACTATTAGTGGCCTTAATACTTCTTATATGATAAATGGTTGAGTAAAAATGTCAACAAACTCATCAAACTGACCATTCCTTTCACATGTAATCTACCTGCATGTCACTGATATCCTTCTTTCTGTACCTCACCGTTCAAGTGTCACACACACTCATCACTAAGAAGGGTATCTTGAGATTATCTTGAGATGATTTCGGGGTTTTTTAGTGTCCCCGCGGCCCGGTCCTCGACCAGGCCTCCACCCCCAGGAAGCAGCCCGTGACAGCTGGCTAACACCCAGGTACCTATTTTACTGCTAGGTAAGAAACTCTGCCCATTGTTTCTCGCCGCCGCCTGGGATCGATCCCAGGACCGCAGGATCACAAGTCCAGCGTGCTGTCCGCTCGGCTCCCGTAATGATAATAATAAGCATTATCACCCCGTAATGATGGTAACGAAAAACTTAAAGCTGTCACACCTCAAAACGCTTGCTTCCTCCATCAGAGCCCTAAGATCTCACCAGCTCACCAAGATATATAAAAACAATACTTGCATGCAGACTGTCAGTGTCAGGTTAATCAACTGGCTGAACTCTACACAACCCGAACTGGCTGCGCTACAACATCTAACTACTAACTAACTACCTAACTAACTTCCAAAAGCCAAAGAAGGAAAAATAATTTTCCGTGATCTGTAGTCTGCTCTTCAAGCACTTGAAAACTTCTCCTGGAAGCTCGAAAACATCATAATAAACACTACACACAGAAATCACAATTGCATGATGCATCAAATGAACACATGCACAAGGGCCGTGACGAAGATTCGAACCTGCGTCCGAGAGCATCCCAGACACTGCCTTAATCGACTGAGCTACGACATTGTTAAAAGAGTTGAAACCGAAGTTCTACTGAACTTACTGGATCCTGCAGCCTCTCCGAGGCACAAACCAGGGTTTTACACAACTCCCCACATGCACTCGAGCTATGTCAATAGGCCGTTCTCCCTCTCCGCCCTTAATAATGTAAGGGCGAAGAGGGAGAACGGCCTATTGACATAGCTCGAGTGCAGGCGGTAGTTGTGTAAAACCCTGGTTTGTGCCTCGGAGAGGCTGCAGGATCCAGTAAGTTCAGTAGAACTTCGGTTTCAACTCTTTTATCCATGTCGTAGCTCAGTCGATTAAGGCAGCGTCTGGGGTGCTCTCGGACGCAGGTTCGAATCCTCGTCACGGCCCTTGTGGATTTGCTCATAATAAAAGTTATAAATAATCTGTATTGATAAGCGGCACAAAATTTAGGGTATTGAATCTCCTTTGCATGGCTACCATCTCACAAAATACACCCTCGTACCCTCGGCCGAGGGTCGTACCCTCGGCCAGGGGAACACCCTCGTACCCTCGGCCGAGGGTTGTAGTGTTATAATTAACAATGACGTCATCAGTTACCGTCCTCGGGAGAGACAATTATTGTTTGGTTTGTTTTGAGCCGTGTTTTATTTGTTTTTCCTTGTTTTTAGTTTATGTCGTCGTTAATGTTGACTAGATGTTGTTTTTGTTGACGTCGTTAATGTTGTAGACAGTGTTTATGTCGTTGATTTTGTTATTGTTGCATTTGTCGGTTTGTTTGTTACCAGTATAATTGTTGTCGTTACTTTTTCATTGTTGCTGCAAATTATATTTGATGATTTATTCTCCTATTCTTCTATTTTACAAGTAATTTACTATGTATACATGTAATAGAATACATTAATTCATCTGTTGTGATACATTGATGTATTCCAGGTATACATAAGACTATACAGGTTATGTATAGTAGGTATATTAGGATATATTTTAGTTTATTTTTTGCTTCAGGTCAAGTGTGCTTCTGGTCTACCTCACCCCACTAACCCCCCCCCCTCTCACCCCCATACAACCTCACCCCCCATACCTCACCCCCATACAACCTCACCCCCATACAACCTCACCCCCATACAACCTCACCCCTATACAACCCCACCCCATACAACCTGACCCCCATACAACCTCACCCCCTTATACAACCTGACCCCCATTCAACCTGACCCCCATACAACCTGACCCCCATACAACCTCACCCCCATACAACCTTACCCCCATACAACCTCACCCCCATACCTCACCCCCATATAACCTGACCCCCATACAACCTGACCCCCATACAACCTGACCCCCATACAACCTAACCCCCATACAACTTCACCCCCATACAACCTCACCCCTCCCACACTACCTCACCCCACCAACAGACTCCCTCCACCCGACATCCCTCAGGAGAGCAACATTGCAAGAAGGTCACATCATCATCTTTCTCAAGAACATTCTGCAACAAGTATTTGATCTGAGAGCGTGTACATACACACACACACACACACACACACACACGCACACACACACACGCGCACACACACACACACACACACACACACACACACACACACACACACACACACACACACACACACACGTGCTCCGATTGAGTTACGGGCTGAGATAGGGAACATCGATGAGGCTAGTGGCTGAGAAAGTGGACTTTTGTCGTTAGCAAAATGGCCCTCATGGCTTGCATGGGACTGAGGGCTAAAAGAGGAAATAGAATTAGGAAGAGAAGCTAGACTGAAGAGGCAAGTGAGATCGGCGCTTATAACACGGGTAGACAGAAAAGGGGGGACCAGATGGACTCGGCCTAGAAAAGGGGTAAGGAAAAGGAGAGAAAGGGATAAGGGGATAGGAGGAAGGGAAGAGTGGTATGCCAAGTGGGGTATTTGAGGAGAGGAGGTGCCCCATGGCCAAGGTGAACAGGTCCCTTGAACAGGTAAGTGACCTCGCCCGGGGGCCATACTCACGCTCAAGGTCACGGCCCTGGGGGTCAACACAAGCTGGCACACACACACACACACACACACACACACACACACACACACACACACACACACACACACACAAACACACACACACAGGAGTGAGAGAGTGAGAGTGAGGGGGCGAGGAGTGGGACTGGCGTAGAGTAACAAGCGGGGTGCCTCAAGGATCAGTGCTGGGCCCAACGCTATTCCTCATTTATGTAAATAACGTGACTGCTGGAGTTTGGTCTTTTATGTTGATGTTTGCAGATGATACGAAACTAATGAGGATAAATTGAGACAGATGAGGATTGTAAGATTCTCCAAGATGACTTGAACAAGTTGCAGAGCTGGTCTGAGAAATGATTGCTAGAGTTGAACATCAGCAAGTGTAAGGTGATGGAAATAGAAATAAGAGCCAGGAGTCTGAGAGGCCATTATACGATGAAGGGGAAACTACTTCACTATAACGGCTAGAGAAAAAGACATGGTAGTAAACATAACACCAAATCTAAATCCAGAGGCTCATATGAATATATTGAATAATGTCGGCTGCACACACCTACACCCTGCACAGAGCCGGTCGGCCGAGCGGACAGCACGCTGGGCTTGTGATCCTGTGGTCCTGGGTTCGATCCCAGGCGCCGGCGAGAAACAATGGGCAGGTTTTTTTTTTCACCCTATGCCCCTGTTACCTAGCAGTAAAATAGGTACCTAGGTGTTAGTCAGCTGTCACGGGCTGCTTCCTGGGGGTGGAGGCTTAGTCGAGGACCGGGCCGCGAGGACACTAAAAAGCCCCGAAATCATCTCAAGATAACCTCAAGATAACCTACGCTAGCAAAAGTCAGATCATTCAGGAACTTGAATAAGGATCGAGGCTTTTAGATGACTGTATAATGTGAGTCCAGTTTTAGACTACTCCACTCCATATAAAAAAAGAAAGCTGGAAAAGGTGCAGAAGTTTGCAAGGAGTCTCGTCCCAGAGCTTTGAGTGATGAAGTGCGAAGAGAGACTGAAGGAACTAAAACTGACGACGTTAGAAAGGAGGGAGAGCGGGACGACGACATGATATATAGATGTATAAAATACTTTAGGGTGATTAACAATAGAAACAAAAGAAATGTTTACACTGAATACCAATAGAACAAGGGAACACGGATGGAAGCTTGAGACTCAGACGTGTCATAGACATGTTAGAAAGTTTTCTTTCCGTGTAAGGGTAGTGAGTAAATGAAATGACAAAGGAAAACAGGTTGTAGAGGCAACCTCAATCCAGAACTTTAAGAGCAGGGAAGATAGGGAAATAGGTCAGAAATCAAATGAACAAATCCACAAGGGCCGTGACGAGGATTCGAACCTGCGTCCGAGAGCATCCCAGTGTAGTGTAGTGTAAGGTTAGGAATCATTTCACTAAACAACCAGCGGCTAGAAAAGCGGGGTCCAAGACCTACAGCTTGACCCCTGCAGGCACAAACTGGTGAGTACAACCCCCCCCCCCCCCTCCGAACTTACCTACCCACCCACGACTAGTGGAGGAGTGAACTCTGGCAATGGTCCAGAGGATCCATCTTTCATCCCGAAATCTGACAAAATATTTCATCTTAAAACTTGGCCGGTAAAAAACTAATTACCACCCGCTCTTCTCGGCGCCTTTCTTGGCGCCGAGGCATCACCAGTGTTCCAGCCTACAGTAGTCTACTACACTTCTGCTACCATTTCTTATCATTTCTTATTTTTTAATGTTTAGGTACATTTTAATCTAATATTTTTTTAGCTTGAGCGAAAAATATACAATTATTTTAATTGGGTTTTATTTTATTTACGTTTAATAACTTATCTTTTCTTGTTATTATTGTTTTGCATTTTTTTTTAATATTCTTCATCTCGTCCTAGAGCTGACGAAAATTCTGCCCCCCCCCCCTTCTCTCCCCCCCACCCCAGGCCTCCTACAAGTGTTGGCCAGGAGGGTCGCTGCTGCACGCCCCCCCCCCCCCCAGCCCCAGCACCTCTTATCACCCAGTAACGCATCAGCCATGTAACGCTCATGTTACAACGCAACTCCCATGTAACGCTAAAATCTTGTAGATGAACCTAACTATTAATACCGGTGAGCAGACACCCCCCCCCCCCGGGCTTCATAGCGTGACGTCACCACATGTTTGAGAAACCGAGGTACTTGGATGGTATCAGTTGCAATTCCAGGCTTGACATCTCCCCCTCAAGTCATGACGTCACACCTGGCGACATTAGGTCGTGACGTCACACACCTCACCCATCTTCCCACTCGTCTCGCCCAGGAACGAAGACTGTTTACCTGGAATCTGGCCCTGAAACCGACCTGGAAAAACGCTCCAAGGAGACAGATCCATGGACAAGGCGTCAAGACCGGTCATAAGTAAGTAATTATCAAAAAAAGGCACCAAACCGGGAAGGCTATGTAGCAGGGACCGGTCATAAAGAGCACATACCAGGACTGGAAATATCGGCCTGGAACAAGAGCCTGGAATATAAAAGACATTGCAGAACCCAATCGATATGCGATTAGAACAAAGTTTCTGAAGTTTCCCAAGCACAAGGAGTGAAGACCAGTATATGGAAGTGAAGGCTGCAACGATAGCCTGGAATAGGGGCAAGGAACATGGAATAGACCCCAGGAGTCTAGACGTGAGCCTTTAATGAGGGCCTGGAATAGGGCCAAGGACGGCCAGTATATCCCTAAATACGATCCAGGACCAAGGTTGAGAGCATAGGCTCTGGAACAAGAAACTAGAACAAAAAATAATCTACAGTGACTCAGCAGACAACAGATTTGTCTTGGGATATGGGTCTTAATATACTTTAAGATCGCATCTCTAGTCGCTTCGTAGGGGAAAGAAAGACGGCGGCTTGCCAAAGGATCCTTCATTATTCTTGCAATATTGGATTGAAATAAAAATCTAGAATGACTTCGAAGCACAAGAAGCATACATCAGGAATTTGCCTTAAGGTCTGAAACACAGGTCTTGAATAAGTACCTGGAATTAAGCCTAGGAAAAAGGGTAGGACACTGCGACATGGAACAAGGCCCGAGCACTAGAGGACAACTGCAATAGAACCAAAGGCCCAGAACAGGGTCTGGAAGAACTTGAAATAACTCTCAGGGACAAGCAGATGCCAGGACCCTTCCCAAGGCTTTGGGGAGTGTCCTGGAATGGGACCCAGGCACAAGAAGATGCTAGAACCCTTTCCAAGGCTTTGGGAGGGACCTGGAATGGGACCCAGGCAAACGAAGATGTTTGGACATGCGACACGTTCCAAGGATCCGTCTTGAGGTCAGGTTCAAGGTCCCCTCGACCGGTTTTGTTACAATGGTCATCAGAGACTCCGTGAGGCACACGCTGGTGTCGTATCTACCAGGCGATGACCTCACCGTCGTCCAGGTCCAAAGAGCGACCTGCCTTAACCTTATAAACACTTGATCAGGCTCTCAGCTCAGCAAAGATGACCTTATAGCGTTCCATTTATCGCCGAAGTGACCTTTTCGCTGTGAGAGGATGACCCAGCATTACTCAACATGCACCTGGGCATGACTTCTGATCGCTATCACCACCAATCACATCCCTTCTCCCCCATATTCTACAGCTGTCACTGCTCCGTGCGGTGCTCGCGAGAAGCTCAATGTTGTACGAACAGCATCACGTACACAACTAGAACAAGTACATATATCACAAGAACAGCCGAAACAAGTAAACAACGCCCCCCCCCCCCAACACAGTCCGGCGCCACACAAAACAAAAGCTGCCGGAAGTGTCAGAAGCGCCTGACTGAATGAAATAAACGTTCTGAACGGATATGAACAATGTCGTTTACGTAGTTCACCCTCTAAAGAAGTATACTGAAGCAGATGTGTTGGCTGCTGCTGCTCCTGCTGCTGCTGCTGCTGCTGCTGCTGCTGTGTGAATGTTGCTGTAAAGCACATGGAAAACTGCTATACGTTTAGTAGCATCATTCACAGCTCCGGGATTAGACCCACAAGTGGGTGAGAAGGAGTGGCTAAGGGTGTCCATCACAGGACTAACTAGGACTGGTTGTGGAGGTCCACCACAGGCGCCACTAACAGTGGTCGTGGAGGTCCACCACAGGCGCCACTAGCAGTGGTCGTGGAGGTCCACCACAGGCACCACTAACAGTGGTCGTGGAGGTCCACCACAGGCACCACTAACAGTGGTCGTGGAGGTCCACCACAGGCGCCACTAGCAGTGGTCGTGGAGGTCCACCACAGGCGCCACTAACAGTGGTCGTGGAGGTCCACCACAGGCGCCACTAACAGTGGTCGTGGAGGTCCACCACAGGCACCACTAACAGTGGTCGTGGAGGTCCACCACAGGCGCCACTAGCAGTGGTCGTGGAGGTCCACCACAGGCACCACTAACAGTGGTCGTGGAGGTCCACCACAGGCGCCACTAGCAGTGGTCGTGGAGGTCCACCACAGGCACCACTAACAGTGGTCGTGGAGGTCCACCACAGGCGCCACTAGCAGTGGTCGTGGAGGTCCACCACAGGCGCCACTAACAGTGGTCGTGGAGGTCCACCACAGGCGCCACTAGCAGTGGTCGTGGAGGTCCACCACAGGCCCCACTAGCAGTGGTCGTGGAGGACCACCACAGGCGCCACTAGCAGTGGTCGTGGAGGTCCACCACAGGCGCCACTAGCAGTGGTCGTGGAGGTCCACCACAGGCGCCACTAGCAGTGGTCGTGGAGGTCCACCACAGGCGCCACTAGCAGTGGTCGTGGAGGTCCACCACAGGCCCCACTAGCAGTGGTCGTGGAGGTGCACCACAGGCGCCACTAGCAGTGGTCGTGGAGGTCCACCACAGGCACCACTAGCAGTGGTCGTGGAGGTCCACCACAGGCACCACTAGCAGTGGTCGTGGAGGTGCACCACAGGCGCCACCAGCACTGGTCGTGGAGGTGCACCACAGGACCCACTAGCAGTAAGGGTCGTAGTGGGTTCATCAAGACGATCCCCCACCCCAGGAGTGGTCATGGGGTCATTTGCATGCCCAGCCAATTATACTCCAGCACTGAACCTCATAACAGGAGGCCCTAACCAGCCAGTCTCCCAAGCCGTGCACCGCGCAACAGGACCGTCCCATTAGGCAAAAAACGCCAAAGCCCTAATTCCTTCAACACAACACTCACCAGAAACTGTCTGACTGTCTGTCTGTTTCTCCTACAGAAGCAACACTTAATACCGTCCATAATAACACGTTACACACACTTGACGACACCAGCAACACAGGTGTCTGATCCTTGACAACACCAGCAACACAGGTGTCTGATCCTTGACGACACCAGCAACACAGGTGTCTGATCCTTGACAACACCAGCAACACAGGTGTCTGATCCTTGACGACACCAGCAACACAGGTGTCTGATCCTTGACAACACCAGCAACACAGGCGTCTGACCCCCTAGCAACACCAGCAACACAGGTGTCTGATCCTTGACAACACCAGCAACACAGGTGTCTGATCCTTGACAACACCAGCAACACAGGCGTCTGACCCCCTAACAACACCAGCAACACAGGTGTCTGATCCTTGACAACACCAGCAACACAGGTGTCTGATCCTTGACAACACCAGCAACACAGGCGTCTGACCCCCTAACAACACCAGCAACACAGGTGTCTGATCCTTGACAACACCAGCAACACAGGTGTCTGATCCTTGACAACACCAGCAACACAGGCGTCACAACACCAGCAACACAGGTGTCTGATCCTTGACAACACCAGCAACACAGGTGTCTGATCCTTGACAACACCAGCAACACAGGTGTCTGATCCTTGACAACACCAGCAACACAGGCGTCTGACCCCCTAACAACACCAGCAACACAGGTGTCTGATCCTTGACAACACCAGCAACACAGGTGTCTGATCCTTGACAACACCAGCAACACAGGTGTCTGATCCTTGACAACACCAGCAACACAGGTGTCTGATCCTTGACAACACCAACAACACAGGTGTCTGACCCCCTAACAACACAGGTGTCTCACCCGCCCGTTCTCACCACCTGCCACTCCGTAACAAATACAACCGTTTCCCGTAACCAGAAACCTACCAACCCCAGCAACCCACCTAACCTACCCAGACCAATTCATAGAAAACGGTAATATTACGGTGCTTTCACTTGCACAAAAAAACATTTTCAACAGAGTGGTTGACTCCGTGAAAAATACGGCGTATTAGGCAAGAGAACGCGTCGTTCCACAATGCTTCGTATTTCAAAAACGAAAGAAACAAAATAAAAGAGTTAACCAAAGAAAATCAGATAAAAGAACGAGCATCACCTCTCGTGGGAAACACGATTTTCGCTCATCCGAACATTAGTAAGAGATAATGAAAGATAATAACGGATTTCCACGTGTAAAACACAAGGCGACTTGTTGAATTCTTTATATATTTTTTTTTTGGGGGGGTGAGAATTTGGTTGTCCAAAATGTGGATGGACGTGTCGCCGTGATGTGCAAATTTTCTCAGAAAAATTGTTAAACAAACAAATGCGCGAGATGTGATGTTTATTTAAGATTATGCAAACGAGAAAAATGATTCGTGTGAGTTATTGCTAAGTGAGTGAGTGTGTGTGTGTGTGTGTGTGTGTGTGTGTGTGTGTGTGTGTGTGTGTGTGTGTGTGTGTGTGTGTGTGTGTGTGTGTGTGTGTGTGTGTGTACTCACCTAATTGTGCTTGCGGGGGTTGAGCTCTGGCTCTTAGGTCCCGCCTCTCAACTGTCAATCAACTGGTGTACAGGTTCCTGAGCCTACTGGGCTCTATCATATCTACATTTTAAACTGTGTAAGGAGTCAGCCTCCACCACATCACTTCCTAGTGCATTCCATTTATTAACTACTGTGACACTGAAAAAATTCTTTCTAACGTCTCTTTGGCTCATGTGGGTACTAAGTTTCCACCTGTGTCCCCTTGTTCGTGTTCCACCCGTGTTGAAGAGTTTGTCTTTGTCCATCCTGCTACATATATGTAGCGGGGGTCTGACAGCTGAGTGGAAAGCGCTCGGGATTCGTTGTCCTGAGGTTCCGGGTTCGAATCCTGGTGGAAGCGGAAACAAATGGGCAGAGTTTCTTTCACACCTGACGCCCCTGTTCACCTAGCAGTAAATAGGTATTTAGGAGTTAAATAGCTGCTACGGGCTGCATCCTGGGGGTGTGTAGCAAAAAGGAGGCCTGGTCGACGACCGGACCGCGGGGACGCTAAGCCCCGAATCATCGCAACATCTCAAGATAATTCTGTCAATTCACCTGAAAGTTTTGTAGGTGGTTAGCATGTCTCCCCTTACTCTTCTGCTTTTCAGGGACGTGAGGTTTAGCTCTCTTAGCCTTTTCTCGTAGCTCATACCTCTCAGTTCTGGGACTAGTCTGGTGACATACCTCTAAATCTTCTCTAACTTTGTTTTGTGTTTAACTAAATATGGACTCCAGGCTGGAGCTGCGTATTACAGGATTGTTCTGACCCCCTAACAACCAAGTAGTATACAGGGTCCTGAACGATTCCTTATACAAGTTTCTAAAGGCAGTTCTTATGTTGGCCAGTCTAGCATATGCCGCTGATGATATCCTATTGATGGGGGCATCTGGGGACAGGTTTGGTGTGATATCAACCCCCAGATCTTTCTCTCTATTTGACTCTTGCAGGATATCACCTCCCAGATGGTACATTTTGTTCAGCCTTCTGCTCCCTTCGCCTAATTTCATTACTTTACACTTTCCTGAGGTGAACTTTAGTAGCCATTTTCTAGACCATTCCTCCAGTCGTCCTGTAGTCCTGCAGGTCGTCCTGTAGGTCGTTCTGTAGTCACTGTCTATCTTCATCTGTCTTTATTCTTCTCATAATTTTTGCATCATCAGCAAACATTGAGAGGAATGAGTCTATACCCTCTGGAAGATGGTTTACATATATTAGAAACAGGATGGGTACGGTCCAAGTAAGAGCCCTGAGGAACTTCGCTGGTGACATCTCGCCACTCTGATGTCTCCCCCACCCCCCCTCACCCCCCCCACCCCCCCGGGGAAGTGTATGGGAACTGTGTGCTGCTGGTGGGTAAGTGTGGCGTCTAACAATTGACAGTACTTACCTAATTGTGCTTGCGGGGCTTGAGCTTTGGCTCTTTGGTGGTAGGATAGAGGTACACATGGAGCAGTAAGACAGTGGTAGGGGAGGATGTCTTTCACCCCGCGCCCCACCTGAGGTGGTGTACGTGCGAGGTACAAGACACGGTAGTTCCCGGCCATAAAGAGGCTGACAATGACCATCTTGAGGCAGTTGACTGTATAGCCTGCAGTGGCCCTCGCCTCCGACACACACCCACATCACCCCGCTCTCTCTCATTACCCAACGTGTCATTTGAACCATGAACTGAAATTGAAATCATGTCGGTGAGAAGAGATAGTAATGCTATCAAATTTCAATTTGCGAACGTGCTTACAGCTTAACATTATTGTTTTATCTCGAATTAGTTTGCCGTAAATAGAATTAAATTAAAAAAAAAATAAGATACCAGCCCGCCAGAAGATGATCCTTGAGGTTGGTCTCCAAGTCCAGGAAGGTCAAGGGTCGGTCATTTACTTCCTATGTCATCCTTTAGGTGTAGAACTCGAAACATTTTGGTCTGGGGCTTCGCGCAAGGCTTCACCTTTGGCTCTTGGAGCTCCACGACCCGTGTTTGTGTCAATTGTTTTGACTAAATAAAAGGCATTTTGTTTACAGTTTGTCAAGTGAGGACGAGAGCCAAGGCGGTTATTATACCTAATGAGGGATACTCTTTATAACTCATAATGTTGGTAAATATTGGTCGAAGCGAGTACAGATGGCCGGCAACGGTGTAGGGAAACTCTGAGATGGTTGTAATGGTTGTAATAGTTGTAATAGTTGTAGTTCATATTTTGTGTCTTTGGTGGCAAGGCCACCAGATATACACACGACTTGTGATGTAAAATAAGTGGGGTTAGGGTGAAGGTAAGGACACCCTGGAGGCTTCCACATGGTGTCCTAGCCACCCCTGGAGGCGTCACTTGGCGTCCTGGCCGCCCCGGCAAGCGTCACTTGGCGTCCTGGCCGCCCCGGCAAGCGTCACTTGGCGTCCTGGCCGCCCCGGCAAGCGTCACTTGGCGTCCTGGCCGCCCCGGCAAGCGTCACTTGGCGTCCTGGCCGCCCCGGCAAGCGTCACTTGGCGTCCTGGCCGCCCCGGCAAGCGTCACTTGGCGTCCTGGCCGCCCCGGCAAGCGTCACTTGGCGTCCTGGCCGCCCCGGCAAGCGTCACTTGGCGTCCTGGCCGCCCCGGCAAGCGTCACTTGGCGTCCTGGCCGACCCGGCAAGCGTCACTTGGCGTCCTGGCCGCCCCAGCAAGCGTCACTTGGCGTCCTGGCCGCCCCGGCAAGCGTCACTTGGCGTCCTGGCCGCCCCGGCAAGCGTCACTTGGCGTCCTGGCCGCCCCGGCGAGCGTCACTTGGCGTCCTGGCCGCCCCGGCAAGCGTCCATATGGAGTGCCGATCAACCTCTTACACTACAAGAGACGTCGCCAAAGACCAGGCGAGAGAAGCCATTTTCCCAGAGAGAGAGAGACATAATGGCGTCCGAAATCACTATTAACGAGTGTGATGGTGTCGGGGACAGTGATGGATTGTGGCGGCCTCCACTATCGCCCACCCTCACACGCCTCTCCTCATATACTCTTCACTAACACCCATCACCACGTTATCTAGAAATACCATTTTGTATGCCTTGGAATATTTGTATACACGTATGTATGTATATATGTGTTTGTGTGCGCGTGTGTTTACAATTTGCATTTACACTGTGCTTGCAGAATCGAGCTTTTAGTTCTTGGACCCCGCCTTTCTGGCCATTGGTTGTCTTATCATATCTACTACGACTATCTCTCTCTCTCTCCTCTCTCTTTCTCACACACAGGGCTGTCTCTCGGCTACCTATTTATGGGTAAGTGAACAGAGGTATCAAGTAAAAGAAACTGCCTATTTGTTTCTGCTGCTGCCGGGAATCGAACCCGGTTTCCTGGACTGCGACTTCGGAACGCAGTCCGCTCGGTAGCGAGACACCTGTATGTCAGTGAGGGTGGGGGGACACTTGTACGACCACTAGACGCAACTTAACAACGACCATTAGACGCAACATAACGACCATCAGACGCAACATAACGACCACTAGACGCAACATAACAACGACCACCAGACGCAACATAACGACCATCAGACGCAACATAACGACCACTAGACGCAACATAACGACTACTAGACGCAACATAACAACGACCACTAGACGCAACATAACAACGACCACTAGACGCAACATAACGACCACTAGACGCAACATAACAACGACCACCAGACGCAACATAACGACCATCAGACGCAACATAACGACCACTAGACGCAACATAACGACCACTAGACGCAACATAACAACGACCACTAGACGCAACATAACAACGACCACTAGACGCAACATAACGACCACTAGACGCAACATAACAACGACCACTAGACGCAACATAACAACGACCACTAGACGCAACATAACGACCACCAGACGCAACATAACGACCACCAGACGCAACATAACGACCACTAGACGCAACATAACGACCACTAGACGCAACATAACGACCACTAGACGCAACATAACGACCACTAGACGCCACATAACGACCACTAGACGTAACATAACGACCACTAGACGCAACATAACGACCACTAGACGCAACATAACAACGACCACTAGACGCAACATAACAACGACCACCAGACGCAACATAACGACCACTAGACGCAACATAACGACCACTAGACGCAACATAACGACCACTAGACGCAACATAACGACCACTAGACGCAACATAACAACGACCACCAGACGCAATATAACGACCACTAGACGCAACATAACGACCACTAGACGCAACATAACGACCACTAGACGCAACACAACGACCACTAGACGTAACATAACGACCACTAGACGCAACATAACAACGACCTCTAGACGCAACATAACAACGACCACTAGACGCAACATAACAACGACCACTAGACGCAACATAACAACGACCACTAGACGCAACATAACGACCACTAGACGCAACATAACGACCACTAGACGCAACATAACAACGACCACTAGACGCAACATAACGACCACTAGACGCAACACAACGACCACTAGACGCAACATAACGACGACCACTAGACGCAACATAACAACGACCACCAGACGCAACATAACAACGACCACTAGATGCAACATAACAACGACCACCAGACGCAACATAACAACGACCACTAGACGCAACATAACAACGACCACCAGACGCAACATAACAACGACCACTAGACGCAACATAACAACGACCACTAGACGCAACATAACAACGACCACTAGACGCAACATAACGACCACTAGACGCAACATAACGACCACTAGACGCAACATAACAACGACCACTAGACGCAACATAACAACGACCACTAGACGCAACATAACGACCACTAGACGCAACATAACAACGACCACTAGACGCAACATAACGACCACTAGACGCAACATAACAACGACCACTAGACGCAACATAACAACGACCACCAGACGCAACATAACAACGACCACCAGACGCAACATAACAACGACCACCAGACGCAACATAACAACGACCACCAGACGCAACATAACAACGACCACTAGACGCAACATAACGACGACCACTAGACGCAACATAACAACGACCACTAGACGCAACATAACGACCACTAGACGCAACATAACGACCCCCACCACTACCCAAACACCTCAAAGTCAACGGTTGTGGGGTCATCACAGCTCAACATCTCTCCAGGTTGGTTGCTCCTTGCAACTTGGCAAGTGCAATCGCTTGTGTTTTTGTTGGCTGCAGAGTTCAGGGCCTCCTCCTCCACACGTAAAAGGAACTCCAGAACCTCTCCTCCACACGAAAGGGACTCCAGAACCCCTCCTCCACACGTAAAGGGACTCCAGAACCCCTCCTCCACACGTAAAAGGAACTCCAGAACCTCTCCTCCACACGAAAGGGACTCCAGAACCCCTCCTCCACACGTAAAAGGAACTCCAGAACCTCTCCTCCACACGAAAGGTAGCCCAGAACCTCTCCTCTACACGAACGGTAGCCCAGAACCTCTCCTCCACACGAAAGGTAGCCCAGAACCCCCTCCTCCACACGAAAGGTAGCCCAGAACCCCCTCCTCCACACGAAAGGTAGCCCAGAACCTCTCCTCCACACGAAAGGTAGCCCAGAACCTCTCCTCCACACGAACGGTAGCCCAGAACCTCTCCTCCACACGAACGGTAGCCCAGAACCCCCTCCTCCACACGAACGGTAGCCCAGAACCCCTCCTCCACACGAACGGTAGCCCAGAACCTCTCCTCCACACGAACGGTAGCCCAGAACCCCTCCTCCACACGAAAGGTAGCCCAGAACCTCTCCTCCACACGAACGGTAGCCCAGAACCTCTCCTCCACACGAACGGTAGCCCAGAACCCCCTCCTCCACACGAACGGTAGCCCAGAACCTCTCCTCCACACGAACGGTAGCCCAGAACCCCCTCCTCCACACGAAAGGTAGCCCAGAACCTCTCCTCCACACGAACGGTAGCCCAGAACCTCTCCTCCACACGAACGGTAGCCCAGAACCTCTCCTCCACACGAACGTTAGCCCAGAACCTCTCCTCCACACGAACGGTAGCCCAGAACCTCTCCTCCACACGAACGGTAGCCCAGAACCTCTCCTCCACACGAACGGTAGCCCAGAACCCCCTCCTCCACACGAAAGCGACTCCAGAATACCCAACCCCCCATTCCCAGGGAGTCCAAGACCCCCCCTCCATACGAAAGACGCCATTCTAAACCACTCGCCATGCAACGGGTTTCTACTCATGACGAAAATGTATATTTTCCTTGTTCGTTCCGTTGCCATTCCCTCTAGAACTTATCTGTTAACGAAAACGTGTATCAGTGCTCTACCGCGCGGGCCTGAGCCGCTGTTTACGTAGCTCCTTTCCCTTATACGGCGAACCTTCCACTCAAAATGTTAATCAAAGAAACAGAAGGAAAAAGAGAAGAAAGCCATCTGGAACGAAAATTGCACCAGTGGACTTTGAACAAATCTTACATAGACTTCCAGCGTTAGTAAATAGTCTTAAAAACTTTTGCAGCATGGCGTATCCTGCTGATATCTTGGGATCTAGAGCCACAATGAAGGAAATTTAACATTACCCAAACATCTGAAAACAAAATATTACAAATAAAAACTGAGAAAATTCTCTCTCTCTCTCTCATATATATATATATATATATATATATATATATATATATATATATATATATATATATATATATATATATATATATATGGGTACCACCTTTGTTGCAATTGTAGGGACCCATAGCCTGTGAGAAGAAAGTAAAGGGCATTCAGAGAAGACCTTGCAGATTCTACCTGCACATTGAGTACTTTCCTCTACCACCTCTAATCCTTTATATATTCCTTAATTACTTTTCATAGATGGTGGCACAGAGTCCCCAAAATGCGTATTGATTTATGCCAAAGAGCGAATTGAAGCAATGTTTTGGGACAATATTTGCCTAGGCATTAAGTGTTCTTTGCAAACGACAACACCAGCCTGCTCTTGTCAGCGGGGCGTGAACTGTTGTGATACCTTAAGATAATATTGGTGCCAAACACACTCCTCTTGCAGTCTGGCTCCGGACCCTCACCCCGAGGCAGTCAGGTCAATGGCCAGGTCGAGGTGGTGGTGTTGTCGGTGGGTCGCTCAACACACTGCTCCCGCAACCCGTCCTCACACTAGGCTGGTTAAAGCAGCGGCCGTTCTCTCCACACGCAGTCACCAATTTTCACATACTGTGTATTAAAACTGGTTTGTTCTCATATATAAATTAATACTTTTATTATACATAAAAATGCTATGTATAGCTAAGCGTAGGTTAGGTTAGGTTATGTTGGCGATTATTTCTATTTGAAGTACGTGGGTGAAGCATTTATAGAATTGGGGTTCGAACAGAGGACGTGAGCAACGCACTTGTTCCGGAAGTGTTCGGACGTCATCAGTTGAGAGTCGTGTGTAAACCGTTTTTCAATCATAAACAGCGGGTATGGCGGCTGGATTAACGAGCTTGGATCTTTGTATGCGAGGACCTAACCCGTCTTCAGACCAAGCACATTCCATCCAGCGGTCGACCTCAGAGACGCGTTCATAAATTTTAACATGCTGTTCATTCAAAATATAAATTTACTCAAATATAAATTAATATTGTAATATTTTACCTCTAAATATTTTATCCACGTATCACAAGTACAAAATAATTGCTAACAGAACCCAACACTTAATCTAACGTAATTTAAGCCTAACTATACACCCAATTTTAATACACAATGTTAATTGATATGAGAAAATGCACATTTTGGATATACGGTTACAATTTATGGGTTCGTCTTGGGGTTCGTCTTGGGGTTCGTCTTAGGGTTCGGCCGCAGCTTACACGAGCATAGTCCGAAAACTGGTTATTATATACAACGGCATCTGGGGCCAGATTCACGAAGCAGTTACGCAAGTACTTACGAACGTGTACATCTTTCCTTAATCTCTGACGGCTTTGGTTACATTTATTAAACAGTTTACAAGCATGAAAACTTGCCAATCAACTGTTGTTATTGTTATAAACAGCCTCCTGGTGCTTCGGAGCTCATTAACTGTTTAATAATTGGAAACAAAGCCGCCAAAGATTGAGAAAAGATGTACAGGCTCGTAAGTGCTTGCGTAACTGCTTCGTGAATCTAGCGCCTGGTTCTCAGGAATTTGTGAAATAGCGGAATAATGAGTGTAAGGAAGTGTAAGATGCAGGATTCTTTTCCCACAAGCGCTTAAGGGCTACTCTTGAAGCGACCAGACGTGACCAGACTTGAGGACTTCTTTATTCTTTAATTACACTGTAAGGATATATCTATTTTTTTATCCTCGTTAGTAAATTATATTTTCTGCATGCTGATGCCTCCAAAGTATATGAAATGGCAGTTATTCCCCTCAAACATTGCTTTGGTCATTGTCTAGTGATATTTTCTAATTAGTTATACCTCCAAAGTATATAATATGTCTTATTCCCCCTCTAACGTTGCTTTGGCTTTTGTCTAAGACAGCTTAGGGGACACGTCTTGAAGGTACCTGAAGCCAGCTGACATGAAGCTGTCACACCTCTAGGTAAGGAGTCGGCAGTCTCCAGGTACCTTCAAGACGTCTTCTCTAAGCTGTCTTAGACAAAAGCCAAAGCAACGTTAGAGGGGGGAATAAGACATATTATATACTTCGGAGGTATAACTAATTAGAAAATATCACTACCCATTGTGTTATATGCGGCCAGCCACACAACACAATGGCTTATTAAATAAACTAACAAGAGGTATATACTGTATAGGGATTAATCAATAAACCAACATTTTGTTAGATTATGTAATATTGGTTGGCATTCCGTCCTCAGGCGACGTTTGTCCACGCGGCGGCCGACCCCAAAGACACATTCATCAATTTTAACCGTGTCTTCAACGCAGGAAACTACCCCAGATATAAATATCAAATATTAGAATTTGGTAGACAATTAGCCCTTTTTAATTATAAACCAGGGGGGTTTAACCCGTCCTTAGGCTATCGCCATTCCGCCCAGCGGCCGACCCCAAAGACGCAGGCACCAATTGTAACAAGCTGTTCAATCAAAATAGGAACTCTCAACTATAAATTAATATTATAGATCAGCATATTGTGCATATTTAGGCGTAGGTTAGGTTAGGTATTTAGGTTCTGTTGGTAATTATCTGCATTTGAAGTACGTGGGTGAAGCATTTACAGCGTTGTGGGTCGAACAGAGATCGTCAGCGAAGTACTGTTCGAGAAATGTTGCGATTGGTGTGTAAGGCGTTTTTCATCCATTGACAAGGGGAGATTTGGCCTTTGTTGATGAGGACGGGCTACGGTTCATAGTGAGCCCCAGTTCACAGGGAGCCACGGTTCACAGGGAGCCACGGTTCACAGGGAGCCACGGTTCACAGGGAGCCACGGTTCACAGGGAGCCACGGTTCACAGGGAGCCACGGTTCACAGGGAGCCACGGTTCACAGGGAGCCACGGTTCACAGGGAGCCACGGTTCACAGGGAGCCACGGTTCAAAGGGAGCCATGGTTCACAGGGAGCCCCGGATCACAGGGAGCCATGGTTCACAGGGAGCCACGGTTCACAGGGAGCCACGGTTCAAAGGGAGCCATGGTTCACAGGGAGCCACGGTTCACAGGGAGCCACGGTTCACAGGGAGCCCCGGATCACAGGGAGCCACGGTTCACAGGGAGCCACGGTTCACAGGGAGCCACGGTTCACAGGGAGCCCCGGTTCACAGGGAGCCACGGTTCACAGGGAGCCCCGGTTCACAGGGAGCCACGGTTCACAGGGAGCCACGGTTCACAGGGAGCCACGGTTCACAGGGAGCCACGGTTCACAGGGAGCCACGGTTCACAGGGAGCCCCGGTTCACAGGGAGCCACGGTTCATAGTGAGCCCCAGTTCACAGGGAGCCCCAGTTCACAGGGAGCCACGGTTCACAGGGAGCCACGGTTCACAGGGAGCCACGGTTCACAGGGAGCCACGGTTCACAGGGAGCCACGGTTCACAGGGAGGCACGGTTCACAGGGAGCCACGGTTCACAGGGAGCCTGGTTGATACCTGGTTGATACCTGGTTGATGGGGTTCTGGGAGTTCTTCTACTCCCCAAGCCCGGCCCGAGGCCAGGCTCGACTTGTGAGAGTTTGGTCCACCAGTCTGTTGCTTGGAGCGGCCCGCAGGGCCACGTACCCACCACAGCCCGGCTGATCCGGAACTTCTCTTAGAAAACCGTCCAGTTTTCTCTTGAAGATGTCCACGGTTGTTCCGGCAATATTTCTTATGCTCGCTGGGAGGACGTTGAACAATCGCGGACCCCTGATGTTTATACAGTGCTCTCTGATTGTGCCTATGACACCTCTGCTCTTCACAGGTTCAATCTTGCATTTTCTTCCATATCGTTCACTCCAGTACGTTCTTATTTCACTGTGTAGATTTGGGACCTGACCCTCCAGTATTTTCCAGGTGTATATTATTTGGTATCTCTCTCGTCTCCTTTCTAGAGAGTACATTTGGAGAGCTTTGAGACGATCCCAATAATTTAGGTGTTTTATCTCGTCTATGCGTGCCGTATATGTTCTCTGTATTCCCTCTATTTCAGCAATCTCTCCTGCTCTGAAGGGGGAAGTGAGTACTGAGCAGTACTCGAGACGGGACAGCACAAGTGACTTGAAGAGTACAACCATTGTGATGGGATCCCTGGATTTGAAAGTTCTCGTAATCCATCCGATCATTTTTCTGGCTGACGCGATATTTGCTTGGTTATGCTCCCTAAACGTTAGATCGTCGGACATCATTATTCCCAAATCCTTGACATGCTGTTTTCCTACTATGGGAAGATTCGATTGTGTTTTGTACCCTGTATTATGTTTCAGATCCTCATTTTTGCCGTACCTGAGTACCTGAAATTTATCACTGTTAAACATCATGTTATTTTCTGCTGCCCAATCAAAAACTTTGTTGACATCTGCTTGTAGTTTTTCAATGTCTTCAGCCACGGTTCACAGGGAGCCACGGTTCACAGGGAGCCACGGTTCACAGGGAGCCACGGTTCACAGTGAGCCACGGTTCACAGGGAGCCCCGGTTCACACGGTTCGCAGAAGACTGGACAGAGTTATGATAACGGACGAGGAGGGGTCGATCAAGCGTGGGGAAGAATTAGCATAAATGACATTACGGATCTCTTGTCCATCTCTCTATACACCTCAATCTCACTCAATCACTGTCTGTCTGTCTGTCTGTCTGTCTGTCTGTCTGTCTGTCTGTCTGTCTGTCTGTCTGTCTGTCTGTCTGTCTCTCTCTCTCTCTCTCTCTCTCTCTCTCTCTCTCCCCTCTAAATATATTTAAAGTACATTATACTCCAGAACTAATAATTCAACATATCTAAATTGCACATTTTATATCCATTGTCTTGTCAAAAGAACAAAAACAAAATCTTATTGGCCTTTGATAAACTTTTATTTCCCCTCTCTCAATTTTAACAGTATTTTTTTGTTTATATAATTAACAGGTTCCCTTGAGCGTTTATCATATCCAGAGTAGCGGGATAGTGGTTGTGGGGGGTCATGAGCAGTGAGGGGGGTAGATAAAAGAAGGGGGGGGTAGAGAGACGGGTGGAATTGTGAGACAGGGGGTAGTGAGAGACGGAGAAGGGGAAGTGAGAGACTGAGGGGAGAGGTGAGAGATTGCCCTCCCAACGTCTCACCCGTTAAAATTATATTATATATATATATATATATATATACATACATATATTATATACACCCCCTTCGTCAGACTGTTGACCCGCAGTGGGTTAACCAACATGCCCACATACCCCCCTTCGTCAGACTGTTGACCCCAGTGGGTTAACCAACATGCCCACATACCCCCCTTCGTCAGACTGTTCACCCCAGTGGGTTAACCAACATGCCCACATACCCCCCTTCGTCAGACTGTTGACCCCAGTGGGTTAACCAACATGCCCACATACCCCCCTTCGTCAGACTGTTGACCCCAGTGGGTTAACCAACATGCCCACATACCCCCCTTCGTCAGACTGTTGACCCCAGTGGGTTAACCAACATGCCCCTATTACGGCAGAGCAAGTCTTTAGTGCAGGCTTAGGCACATAATGGCAATATTCCTGAAGGGCATTAAGACGTTTTCGTGTACTTAGATGAGAAAGAGAAAATACTTGAGACACAAAACGAAGATACTCAGTAATGAACTCAGTGTGCTACTCAGTGGCATGAAAAGCTTGGAGGTGAATGGTGTCGCACTGATTCTAAGACAATCAGGCTAGCAGGAGAAGCAGCAAGACTCGCTAAACCTATGGGGAGGAAAAAGAGGCGAATGTTTGTAGACAACTGTAGGAATTGGATAAGACAAAGTACGTCGCACACGACGAAAACTCACCAAGAAAACTGAAGGAGGCAGCCGAGTCACTGAGCCAAACCCTTCCACTCTTCACTGCAAAACAAAATAAAAAAAGTCAATTATAATAATAATAATAATAATAATAATAATAATAATAATAATAATAATAATAATAATTTATTTAGGAACAGTACATACATAGTTGCAGCGTTACAGTACAAACATTCGGTTAGATTTAAAGATAGAGGTAGTACACACAATACCTAAAGCCACTAGTACGCATAGCGTTTCGGGCAATTGACAAAAGTATGGAAAGCAGCTAACGTTTTACAAATAGACTTTTTGTAAACAAATTTGATAAGCTCTCTCAGGTGATGATGGTGTGCACGGGGTTACAAACGGGTGAGCCAAGGAATATGGGTCTTTATTTACTGTACACAAGAGCCTCACTAAATTATAAAAGTTAAGTACAAGTCTGAGAAACTTAACAATTGTGATCTTAACAGCCCTGACAGAACCAGGAAGACACAACGAGGTCCAGCTGGGACCACCCACTAGTAGAAAAAATAGCTGATGCCATGCTCAGCGCCGCAACGTCAGACAAGGAGAAAGCCCGCCTCAGAGCAGTGCGTGCCCCCCATGCAGGAGACTTCCTCCTGGCAGTACCCATGTCAGCAATGGGCACGCGCCTAGATCCAGAATCCCTTCGTGTAGCAGTGGCCCTCCACCTTGGTGCCCCAATTCACAATGAATACAAGTGTATTTGCAACAGGGTGGAAGCAGACCAATACGGACTGCATGGGTTGCATTGCGGAAGCACAAAGGGCTGGCATGCAAGACTCAACGAGGTTAATGACATCATCAAGAGAAGCCTCGTCTCAGCTCAGTGCCCAGCGGAGAGAGAACCTCGCATCCCATGGGACCAAAACCTGGATTACCCCGCATTCGCCCTCATGGTATCACCATATACTACTGGAAAAGGGGCAGACAGTTGGTGTGGGACTACACATGTGTATCCACCCTGGCTGACACATATGTACACTTCGGTGCTGATCTAGCAGGTGGGGCGACCAACCACAGGGAAATAGCAAAATCAGTCAAATACAGGTGACTGGCAGGTCAATACACCTTTGTTCCCATAGCGTCTGAGATGCATGGCCCCTGGGGTAAGGGTGCCTTGGGATTTCTCAAGTAATTGGCCTCCAGGCTCATTGACGTCACCAGACCCCCAAGGGCTGCCAGTTTTGTTTCAGCGTCTCAGTGTGGCGATCCAGAGGGGAAATGCTTGCTGCGTCCTTGGTTCCTGTCCGGAAGCGGAGGAGCTTCAAGAGATCCACAACCTTTAAGCACTCATTGTATCAACCAATGTATATCATGTAACCTTCAAATATATAGTAAAGAAAAAAAATACAAAAGGAAGAGGGTGGTAGGAGAAAAGCACACAGAAACAGTATTGGAGGGGACCTAAACATTCCCTCTAATGCGTTATGTGTGGTTTCCTCCGAGGCTTTGGGTCCCCCTTCTTCCAGCCAGAGGTAGTACTCCCTTCCCTTTAAAACACACATATACACACACACATATATACACACACACACACACATATACACACACACACACATATATACACACACATATACACACACACACACACACACACACACACACACACACACACATATATATATATATATATATATATATATATATATATATATGACAATGTCAGACCACGGAGGAAAAATGAAACAGGAATTTCCTTAAGTACTTTCGTATATTAAATACATCTTCAGAAGGATTCCTTCTGAAGATGTATTTAATATACGAAAGTACTTAAGGAAATTCCTGTTTCATTTTTCCTCCGTGGTCTGACATTGTCACATTCTTAATCACGTGTTTATTTTCGTGATATACACAATATATATATATATATATATATATATATATATATATATATATATATATATATATATATATATATATATATATATATATATATATGTGTGTGTGTGTGTGTGTAAATGTCATTAAACAACAACACTGCATTTTGATAATTAATTTCCTGTAGGTCGTGCAATACGAACATGCTCGTCTTGGCAGCTCTTGCACCAAGAACGTGAACGAATCCGCCAAATTGTTTTGAACAACGATTACAACAATACAGAATTCGACGAAATCGTTAAATACCACACCGCCATATGACAGCATAATCAAGCCCCAGGTGAGGAAAATGGGCCCGCCAAGGGAAGACATTGTAGTGTATTATAAAAAATACATTCACTCAGGCATACAAGAAGGATGAGAAGGTGATGCGAGATATAATCGACAGGAACTGTAAACCTTGCAGTGAAAACGCCAGGATTCGTCCTGTCATCTATTATAACCCTCGTACATCTTCCCTCATTATGAGGTTATCTTGAGATGATTTCGGGGCTTTAGTGTCCCCCGCGGCCCGGTCCTCGAAGAGGCCTCTACACCCAGGAAGCAGCCCGCGAGAGCTGACTAACACCCAGGTACCTATTTTACTGCTAGGTAACAGGGGCATAGGGTGAAAGAAACTGCCCATTGTTTCTCGCCGGCGCCTGGGATCGAACCCAGGACCACAGGATCACAAGTACAGGGTGCTGTCCGCTCGGCCGACCGGCTCCCAGAGATGAGAAATAACATCTCTGCCTCCTCTGACAAACTGAAATGTACTAATGCAGTTTATCAATACAAATTCAGCTCTGGAGACTGTGCACTCCGAAATATATGTTACATTGGACATACCATGAATACCCCGAGTAGACGTCTCACACTTCATTGGCAAGTGGGAGGTATTAAGCAATATTCTCAACACCACAACACCATCCTTAATCGACTAGACATAGTGAAAGATACGTCAGTATTCACAACCACCGACGATCGTAGGAGGCTTCGTGTGCTTGAGGCTGTATTCATTCAGGAGCTGACACCAGCAACATCCAGATGAATTCAGCATCGAGCATACAGCTGTTTGATGGTCCTCCATTGATATAAATATACATACATGGTATATAAATTGATAAATAATTCCTACAGTATAAAATACAGTAATTCCTAAATTACTAAAACAAATTTAATATCAATGTAGCATTTATGAATCTTGACATCATAAAAGACACTCATTAAAAATTACCCAGGTAATAGCAATAGGTTTGTGTTCAAAATACCATATAAAGATTGTAATAATAAGTTCTATGTTGGCCAGTCAGGTGAACATCTTGACCACAGAATAAAACAACAAATATAGTATATGAACAGGTCAAGAGTCCAATAAATTGTTCACCTATATATTTGCAGCCCCCCGTGGCGCACTGGTTAAATACTCACCCGGCGTTCGTAAACGCTTTGGTCTGGGTTCGTATCTTGGCCGGGGAGGATTGACCGGGTGCCAATCCTTAACTGTAGCCTCTGTTCACCCAGCAGTGAATGGGTACCTGGTTGTTAAACGATTTGGCGGGTTGTAGTCCGGTGAAAAAATTAAGATTAAGGACCCGCCCAAACGCTATGCTTGCTAGTGGATTTACAAGAATGTAACAACACTTGTGTATAAAATGCAATCATTCAACTGACTGGACTAATTCATGCAAAACTGTGGAGCGTAACTCAGTGTCAGCACTGTGGAGAAATTCCCGACAGACCACTGGAACATTAACTAATACATTTCGGTCCGTCCTGGACCATTCTCAAGTTGATTGTGACTTGAGACACAATCGACTTGAGAATGGTCCAGGACGGACCGAAACGTCTTCGTCCCTTCACTTTCTAGTGTGGTCTGGTCAACATCTTTTTAGCCACGTTATTGTGATTCCTCGCCTGCTTATCTAACATAGTACACAGTTACAAACCCAATAAGATTTCAACTCAGATTCGACAAAGCAGAAGTTGTTAAACACATGGGGCAAAATCTTACTGAAGCGACCATACGAGTCATAAATACTCATACTCCGCCCAAGTAAAACAGAAACAAGTAGCACTTAGTGGGCCAGCCAGAGGCTTAGGGTCTGCGCAAGAATATCCTGGAAAGAAAAAAAAAGAAAGAAAAAACTAAAATTACAGAAAAAATTATTGAATCTTCATTGATAAAAATGAGTAAATTATATAATATTAATGTAAGTCTAGGATTATATATATATATATATATATATATATATATATATATATATATATATATATATATATATATATATATATATATATATATATATTAGATTGCTTTATAATTGACATGATTTGTGATAAAATGATGTCAAGAATAATTGTGTGTCATGCATGTCAAGAAACAGGAAACACCCAGTTAATCCTCCCACTTCATGTCACTTCCATTTGTTTATGGCTCTTGATCCACTCAGGTGTAGTGGAGGTATATAATCTCAACCCATTGTCTTCTGTCTGTATTCCTCGATAATATGTGCAAATACGAAAACGTTCGGAATTTAAGTTTCATTCTCCCAAGTGATAATAATACCGTGCTCTCTGACTAAGAGAGCTAAGTTAATATTAATTATTAAGCTAAGTTAAGAGAGTTAATGCTAAGAGCTCTCTGACCCCACCAGGATTTAAACCTGCACTGCCAGCGCTCATTCCAATTGCCTACATAGTATTAATACCTCTCCACCAGCGATTGCCTATGTGGTATTAGTACTGTATAAGCCAGTGGAGTGAGCCCAGGTTCGAATCCTGGTGGGGCCATAGAGTTGCAAGTCATTTATGGTTTGGGGACCATTCAAGCTTCGTCTCACCGTGTATATAACCAGGTAGGATAAATATTGGGATAACCCTAGTAAGATCAGTGGTTTCCCGTACTCGGGGGACAGGAAGCCTGTTCCCCTTATACAGCAAGCTATTTACTCCTACGTGAACTAAGGTGTCAGGTGTACAGACACGTGCCCATCACTGACCCGTCCGGGGGATCGAACCCAGGTGTCTGAACACCGTGAAGGGTTTAGTGCGCGCAGTGCACGGGTTCACGAGGAGAGTGAGCAGGTGGGAGTCACCCAGACGCTCTTGGGTACTGCTGGGTCCTGAGGCCAGAACCTTGCCCCCGGCTAGGTAGGAAGAGGAAGGGAGGGGTGAGGGAAGGGGGGGTGGAGGGTATTAGTATTTCCATCACCACAACCTCCTCCTGCTGCTGCTGCTCCTCCTCCTGTTGCTGCTCCTCCTGCTCCTGCTGCTGCTGCTCCTCCTGCTGCTGCTGCTGCTGCTCCTCCTCCTGCTGCTGCTGCTCCTCCTCCTGCTGCTGCTCCTCCTGCTCCTGCTGCTGCTGCTCCTCCTCCTCCTGCTGCTGCTGCTGCTCCTCCTCCTGCTGCTGTTGCTCCTCCTCCTGCTGCTGCTGCTCCTCCTGCTGCTGCTGCTGCTCCTCCTCCTGCTGCTGCTCCTGCTGCTGCTGCTCCTCCTGCTGCTGCTGCTCTCCTGCTGCTGCTGCTCCTCCTGCTGCTGCTGCTCCTCCTGCTGCTGCTGCTCCTCCTCCTCCTCCTCCTGCTGCTGCTCCTCCTCCTCCTCCTCCTGCTGCTGCTCCTCCTCCTCCTCCTGCTGCTGCTCCTTCTGCTGCTGCTGCTCCTCCTGCTGCTGCTCCTCCTGCTGCTGCTCCTCCTCCTGCTGCTGCTGCTCCTCCTGCTGCTGCTGCTCCTCCTCCTGCTGCTCCTTCTGCTGCTGCTCCTCCTGCTGCTGCTGCTGCACCTGCCACATGGTTTGAGGTGGACCGTTATACTCCTCCGGGCGACGGATGGAGCGTCTCTCACCGGGAAGGTAAAGACGCCCGGTGTAAACATCAGCGCCTCCAACACATTAATGATCCTCCCCACCACTCCCCAACTCCAACGCTCCTACACCTCCAACACCCCCTACTCCACACCACCCATTTACCCCCCCCCCCCCCACCCTGCAGCAACTGCACACAAACTACTGACAAATTTATGAGGCTAGGCCCTTTAAACAAGGCAATCAACACAGATAATCTTGGAAGAAGGCAGCTTAAAGACCCAAGATTCGCCAATCACTTAACCTACGACACGTGTACATCTTTCCCCGATCATGGCTGCCGAGTCTCTAATTATTAAACCGTTTACGACCTCGGAAATACTGCTAGATCCTTCTCGTCCTGAGATTATTATTGCTATAGAAACCTCCGAGCGCTTCCAAGGTCGTAAACTATTTCATAAATACAGTTTTAAGCCGCCATGAGTGAGGAAAGATGCACAGGTTTCGTAAGAACACGTGTCTGGCGAGTTCTAGCCATGAAATATGAAACTAGACTAAAAGGAGACAAGAGAATGGAGACCAAGCATACAGATTCAAACTCCTTGTTCAGAGTCCTAACGAGGCTCTCAGAAATCAAAGCAAGGAGTTACAAAATCCAAGCAAACACATCAGAAATCCGAACAAGTTAAAAAATCCGAACACATAGTTAAGAAATCTAAACATCAATATCAAACAAAAGTCTTATCCGATGTAATGAAGTGAAGCAGTAATGCAAATTCCATTTTGTTGGTTCAAAAGCAGACATAACAGAACACGGGGGATACGAACCGACCAAAGGTGATAACCAGAAGATGCACACATATGCACTTACCAGGTCAGCAGACATATGCACTTACCAGGTCAGCAGACATATGCACTTACCAGGTCAGCAGACATATGCACTTACCAGGTCAGCAGACATATGCACTTACCAGGTCAGCAGACATATGCACTTACCAGGTCAGCAGACATATGCACTTACCAGGTCAGCAGACATATGCACTTACCAGGTCAGCAGACATATGCACTTACCCAAACCACCTGAACTCACACACACATACACAAGACGTTTCCTTCAGAAACTTTAATAAAGAGACTTTCAGATCAATGTATACCGCCTATGTGAGGCCAGTCTTAGAGTATACTGCCCCATCGTGGTTCCCCCCATCTTAAAAAAACACACAAGGAAGTTGGAAAAGGTGCAGAAGTCAGCAACGAGACTCGTCACAGGTACGCAGACAGACTGAAAGGACTAAACATGACGTTAGAAAAGAGCAGGGAGAGGGGAAGGGGGAGGACATGATACAGACGTATAAAATACTTAAAGAGGGATTGACAGGGTGGAAACAGAGGAAATGTTAACAATGAATATCAATAGAACAAGGGGACACGGATGGAAGCTTGAGTCTCAGATGTGTTAGAGATAGAAAGTTTTCTTTTAGCGTAAGGAAACTGAGGAAATGGAATGACCTAAAGGACCAGGTTGTAAAGGCTAACTCCCTTCATTACTTTAAAAGCAGGTATGATAGGGAAATAGGTAAGGAGTCATTGCATTAGACAACCAGCGGCTTAGTAAATGGAATGCATTAGGAAGTGATGTGGTGGAGGCTGACTCCATACACAGTCTCAAATGTAGATATGATAAGAGCCCAGTAGGCTCAGGAACCTGTACACCAGTTGACTGACAGATGAGAGGCGGGACCAAAGAGCCAGAGCTCATCCTCCGCAAGCACAACGAGGTGAGTAAAAGCGGGGTCCAAGAGCTAGTGCTTTATCCTACATGCACAAATAGGTGAGTACACAGACGTGAATCAATACATTAGGCAACCGACGGTTAGAAAGGCGGAGTCCAGGAGCTAACAGCTCGATCGTGCAGGTACAAAATTTAGTAA